>LPNX011087167.1:377696-443358 GCA_001517045.1 Pseudotsuga menziesii | reverse complement strand
ACCAAGAACAACCAACCTGTCCAGGAATTCTGATTTATAGGTCATATATCTTGATTCTAAATTTTATGAGTTAGAAAATTGAACGTTAATAGTGATAGCTATCAGCACTTCAAATGAAAATAGTGTGGTAGTAGTGACATAAAATAACTGGTTGTTCTGGTGGGGTTTAAAGATATTACCCAACTTGCTATGGCAAGTTGTAATGTGGCTTGTGCAAGTTGGTTCATTTATTTGGATGGTCGACACAATAACCAGTTCTTGAAAGTTTCGATCATGAATCTTTCTCACTTCAGGGAAGTAGGGATAGCAAGAAGTTTTATGAAGAAACCAGTACTCCATAATGTCTTATGGGTTGTCTTGGAGAGAAGATCGAAAGAGATCAAATTGAGATTAACCCACACAATTTCGAGATATTTTTTTAAAAAAAAAATTCCACAGGCGTCGCTTAAGCAACGGTTTCCTCTATCTCTTTTCCGACGGCTTTTCTGGATTTCCGTCGCTTTTCCGACGCCTTTTTTGATCGCCGTCGCTTATCCGACGGTTGAAGGTGTCGCTTTTCCAACGCCTTTTCTAGATTGCCGTCGCTTTTCCGACGCCTTTTTGATCGCCGTCGCTTATCCGACAGTTTCAGGTGTCGCTTAAGCGATGGTTATGGAGGCTATTTTTAAAAACAAAATTTCTACCGTCGAAAATATTCTGTCGCTTAAGCGACACTTTACATTTAAGCGACGGTTACGTAGGTGTCACTTAAGCGACGGTTATTTAAGTGTCGGATCACCGACGCCAGGTTTCCGACACTTAAGAAAAAATCAAAGTGTCGTACATGCGACAGGAAAGTGTCGAAAATCCGACATGACGGCCGTCGGATTTTGGGTCGAAATGTAGTAGTGAGAGAGGGGGAGAGTGGCCACTATAATCCCCACTTTTAAAGGGTACCATATTCAAAAGGGTGAAAGAAAGCACTCGACCCGTGTGACATGATATTTGAAGGCGGCCCTTTAAGATCTAGGGCAAAGGAACTCACGTTCATGTAGCCTTCGTAGTTCCCTCCCAATGACACCACCAATGCCAAAATCAAAATGACAATAGGAGTATTTAGGTGTGGTTGGTTCGATATTGTCGATGGAGCTAGTTACATTATGTTTAGATGTATAATATAGTTTTATTATAAGATTGTATAGTTTGTTACAATATAATATATTGGTTTATTATTATTATTATTATTATATTGATATAATATTGTTTTTGTATTATATTTATTTTTTAATATATGTGTATGTGTGTTTGAAAAATGTTTTGTATTAATTTATTTTGTATGTAATATTTATAGGTTTTTTAATATAAAAATTTTATATGGTAAACTAGTTTATATATTAACTATAATGAGTTTATATATTCATATGATTTCAATATATATTTTAATACACAATACATATATGGGTAGAAAATGTCTATGGGGTCGATGGTCGACATAGCATGGTCGACATAGCATGGTCAACATGTTCTTGTTATCCACAAATGTCTTGTAGGTTATATTAATGCTAGGATTGAGTTCATTATGTGAATTGATTCCATTTGAGTGCATAATAGGATGAAGACAATGTTTATCACTCCCATATTATATGAGTTGATCTTCTATGGTCTAGATTATATAAGTTTTTCTAGAACCAGGTGATCTAAATAGAAAAATACCCTTTGGTGGCTTCATGCTAATTGATTTGAAGATGTGTAGGTTCCTAACTTTGGTTTATTTATAAATGTGTGAGGGGATATCTACTATAATTGAGGGTAGGAAAGAGTATACATGACCACACTTCATTTCTTACCAATACATTAGAACATAACCATGAATTACTTCTAAACAGGGAATAACGAACAAAACATTGTCACGGTCAGTTAAGGTGCCAAGGTCATGTCCAAATTAGCCTATAAAAACTACACTTATATGCCAAGGTCATGCAAATTAGCCTTATAATTAACATTATATGCCAAGGTTTAGTGGGTTTTTTTATATGCCAAGGTCGTGCCCAAATTAACATATAGTTGGATTGAATTAATTCAAATTTTGTTAATATAGGGACGTGTAAATATATATTATATATATGTTAGAATTTACTAAATTCTAACACTGCAGATGGATTCAAAGACCCCTTTAAAAGGGATCGCTAAATCCATCTGCAGTGTTAGAATTTAGTAAAATGTACAAATTCATTGTCAAATTTGTAATTTTTTTCATTGCCGGAGTGACAACTAAAAATGACCAAATAAATGACCAATTGTTATGTGGTCATTTTTATTCTAGATATCTCGTGACCAAATTTGGTCATTTATCTTGGTCGTTTTTAGTTGATTTTTCTCCCATGACCAAAAGTGGTCATTTATCTTGGTCTTTTTTAGTTAGCTCACTTAAATTTATCAATTGTTGTCATTTATCCTTTGAAAAAAACTATGGTGACCAAAATTTATGGTCTCCTAGTCACTAATCTCTCATTTTCCACTAGTGCAAGGAATTGGTATATTTCAGTTGAGTTGTAAACAAGAACTGTTGAATGGGAGGATATAGCCTCTAGTGTCACACATACATTTGAGTTCATAGATTATCATCCAACAATAAATGTTGCATTACAAGTAATAAAAACAAAAATATTTGAAGAAATCCTTGTCGCAGCAACAAACTTCAATCAATGTAGCATGAAAAACCACCATTAGATGGAATACTACAACATGATGGGAGAACTTGATCATGATGAAGCACTCGACGTAAACATACATGATATGGAAGGCACGAGCATAGTGGAGGGAATTGGTATTTCTAGCGACTAATTCTTGTGTCCACTAAAAGTAAAGAAAGTTAATATTGGCTCACAAGAAAATACAAACTTTTCCAATATCGGGGATTATTGGGATGATGAGACTGTAGGAAAGATCACTGATCTATTGCATCATTTTTAGGATTTTTTCCCTACCAAATTTTCATATATGAAGGGGATCGTCGAATATCTGGGAGTAATGAAGCCTTACATTGAGGCCCGGTGCGAAAACGGTCAAGCAACAACCATATTGATTGAATCCATGGTATAAAGAAAAGGTCAAGACTGAGTTGGACCAAATGCTATACGCAGGTGTTATAAAACCTATTGAAGAATCAGAATGGATTATTCCAATAGTGGTGCAATACAAAAATACCTCAGGTTAAGTAAGAATTTGTGTCAACCTGAGAAAAATGAATGATGCTTACCCAACATGACCTGTTTTTGACCCCATTTAGAGATGAAGTATTGGAGAGTGTTGTAGGTCAAGAAATGTACTCGTTCATTGATGGGTTTTTTGGTTACCATCATATCAGAATCACAAAGGAATACCAACACAATACTTCATTTGCGATAGAGTGGGGGTGTTTCCAATATACAGTAATTCCCTGTGGACTTAAGAATGATCCTGCTATTTTTCTAAGAATAGTAGTTGTTTCCTTCAAATATTTCATACATAAATTTCTTGAAGTCTACTTTGATGATTGGAGAGTGTTTGCGATCATAAAATATCACATTGAGAGCCTTAGGATGATTCTGAAATGTTCTCTCCAATATCAAATTTCCTTAAAATTGAAGAAATGTATCTTTTGCTCCCTGTTTGGAGTTCTGTTGGGCCATGTGGTCTGCCACGATGAAATTTTGGTCGACCCAGCCAAAATTTTGATCATTATTGACCTACCAACACTTAATATAGTCAATCAGTCGAGGGAAACACTGGGTCACACTAGATACTACATAAATTTTATTAAAAGATATGTAGAGGAGACTGCTCTGATGGAAAACTTGTTGAAAAAAGATGATACGTTCCACTAGATGGAGAGTTTCCAAGAGAGTTTGCACATGTTGAAGAATAATGTGGCTACAACACCCATACTTTTATTTCCATACTTGAAGAAAGAGTAACTCCATGTTCATGTCGACACTTAGTCTGTCGCGCTCGGTGTGGTAGTACCACAACCTGGCGAGGGGGTAATTGATAATTCTATTGCTTTCGCTAGCAAGAAATTATCCATAGTAGAGAAGAATTATAATAGGACAGAAAGAGAAGGGTTAGATATGGTATACACTCATCAAAATTTTAGACAATACTTATTGGGTGGAGATTTTAAAATGTACACAGACCATTCCACATTGAAATGCCTAGTCAATAAGCCAGTGGTGGGGGGGGAATATATGTCGGTCGCTTCTCCTCTTATAGGAAATTAATTTTGAAGTAATTGTTAAACATGGTTGATTGAATTTGGGACCAACCATATTTCGAGGATCGAAAGTGGCGAAGATCCTGATAACCTAGATGATAGCCTCCCTGATGTACAACTATTTGCGATAACCATTTTTGATGATTAGTATAAAGACATCATACAATTTTTGAGTATGAGTTATGCACCAACTAATTTTACCACTGCATAGAAGAAAGAATTGGTTATGCAAGCTGCAGACTTCCAATTAATCATCAGACAATTGTATAATATGGGTCCTAATGAGATTCTTTGTCGTCGTGTCTTAGAACACAAGCGACCGATGCTACTGAATGAAGCACATGCTAGTGTCCCAGGAGGTGATTATGCTGGAAAAGCTACTGTGCACAAGATTTTGCAAGAAGGATTTTGGTGGCTCACCATGCATGCAGATGCCTGGGATTATTGTCGGAGATGTTATATCTTCCAAATAACTGGAAATATGTCATGACGAGATGAAATTCCATTGGTACATCAAGTAACATTGCAGGAATTTGATAAATGGGCCATTGATGTTGTGGGTCCTATCAGTCCAAAAAGGAAGCACACATGTGCACACTATATTATCATTGCGATCAAATACCTGACAAGATGGGTTGAAGCAGTGCCAGTAATATATTATATTGTTGCAACTACTACAAAGTTTTTTTTTTAAATGTCATGATGAGATTTGAATTCCCAAAAGCCTTGATAAGTGATCAAGATATGCACTTTGTCAACCAATTGATTGAAGAATCGATGGAGGAATTCTATATTTATCATAGAAAGACAATGCCATATAACTCTCAAGAAAATGGTGTTGTTGAAGCCTTTAAAAAATCATGTACTTCCAAAATAGATGACTGGGATCAGAAAATTTCTGCAGTATTATGGGCAGATCACATGACCTGTAAAAAATTGACAAGCCACACTCCATTTCACTTGGGGTATGGAAAGGAAGCTGTGATGAAAATGGAGTATATTCTACTGAGTCTAAGAATAATTGTGATGAAATAGATGATAGATGTTTATTCTTTCGATGAGATATTGTTGTGGAAATTGAACCCAAGAGATAGAACAATTACACTCACAAAATTGCTAATCAAACATGCAAAATTAACACCAAAGGAGACTGAAATTGGAGCATAACACTAATGTGTATTGAGTAAGTGCACAATAGCCAACCTTATGAAGTAATAGGCTATTGTAATATATAATTACATGAGAGAATCGAATGCATAAATATTCCATCCGAAATAGTCAAAAAGCAGGATTACCAAATCTAGTCAAATCCCCCATAGGTGCCTAAAGCAGTTTCCAAATCTAGGTAGATGCTCACGAATTTGCTAAGTCAAGTGGGAAAGATAAAGAGGGATGGAAAGAAAAATCATACATGCTTTTATTTGGAGAAAAGGAGGGAGGATGATGCGGGAAAAAAACAAGTCAACTACACCTACTCTAGCTTTTCCTTTTTCCTTAAATCAGAAATAAAACAACGCAGCTTTTTAGAAAAAGAAGATATGCACTTTAGGGAATCTGGAATAAACAAGACATGCTAAATTGGGTTTCCAGGATGTTTCCCAAGTGCTCCATGACTCATTTTTAGCATGTGTTTACTTCTAGTACATGTAGAAGGAAACTAGCATAGAAGGGAATCTAGGAAACTAGGTAATAAGACAAAAATAATTAAATTAATGTCTAATGTAGGTAACTATGGGTTGATTATTCTAACAACCCCCCTTAATCATGAATTTATGAGTAAATATCAGAAAACTATAGGGCCTAGAAACAAGGATTAGTGACCCTTTACATACTGCTTGTCCATACATGGCAAGGAAAGAGGAAAAAACCCAGTGGGAAAATCCTCACATGGACAGGAAAAACAAAATTTGGAAATCTTGTCATCAATCATGCTTCACGACATGATCAGAAATTCCCAGCAATGATTTGATATTGTTGAAGGTCTTCTCGCAAAAAACTTTGGTAAAGATGTCTGCTACTTGTTCTGAAGATGCACAGAAGAGTAGAACAATGGTACCATCATTCACAAGCTATCTGATGTAGTGCATATGGATCTCAATGTGCTTGGTTCACTGTCTTTGAACTAGATCATTGCAGATTCGAATGGTACTCTAATTATCATAGTAGATGATAGTTGAAAACTATGATTTGAATCCACATTCTCCAAGTATCCCCTGCAACCACAAACATTGAGTTGTTGCATTTACAACTCCTCTATACTCTACTTTTGTAGATGAGAGTGCTATGGAACTCTGCTTCTTGCTTAACCAACTGATTGGTCCTTTTGAAAGAAATAACACATATCCTAATGTAGACTTTCGATATGTGTTGTCACCTGTCCAATCACTATAAGTAAATCCAATCAAATCAAGATCAGATTTTGCTTTGTAGAAGATCCCATGAGTTCTTGTTACTTGAACAAAGTTTAGGATCCTTTTGGCTGCTCTCCAGTGGATCTCATGAGGCTGATCCATGCATCTTGAATCCACACTAACTGCATAATATAAATAATCTCAAGTGTGTGTAAGATAAAGAAAACACCCAATCAACTGCCTATACATTGTATTATTTACCATAGGAGAAGAACCTGCTTCTTCAAGCTTAACTCCTGAAAGGAAGGGAATATTGCTTGTCTTGTTATCTTTCATGTTGAACTTGTTGAGAAAATCTAGAGCATACTTGGACTGATGTACTTTGATTCCGTGTTGGGATTGAGCAATTTTGAGACCCAAGAATTGGCTCAACAATCCCAAATCTGTCATAGAAAATGCATCGTTCATTGCATCCTTCAAGGAGGAAATCTATTTCTTTGAACTTCCTGTAATTAGTAGGTCATCCACATACAAGAAAATAATCATCAAATAACCATGAATCAACTTCAAATATACATTAGGATCAGACTTACATAGAACAAAACTCAGTGATAGAAAAAATCCATCAATCTTTGCATACCAAGCCCTGGGAGCTTGCTTGAGCCCATACAATGATTTCTTTAACCTGGACACTAAAGATGGATTAGAAACAAACCCTTCAGGTTGTTGCATGTAAATCTCCTCAGTGATATCTCCATTTAGGAAAGCACACTTCACATCCATGTGATTCACCTGCCACTGCTTTGAAGCTGCAATACCTAGAGCTAGCCTTATGGATTCCATCTTTTCCACTGGTGCAAAGGTTTCATTATACTCAATACCATGTACTTGTGAGTAGCCCTTGGCTACCAATATTTCCTTATATTTCAAAGGTGAACCATCAGTAGAAAACTTAGTCTTGAAAACCCACTTACATTGAACTAGCTTCCTCCTTGGGGGAAGATCAACCAGTTCCCAAGTGTTGTTCTTCTGGAGCGAGCTAAATTCTTCTTTCATGGCTGTTTTACATATTGGATATTGGGCTGCATATTCATATATCTATGGATCTAATTCAACCATCAGATATAACTTCTCAGCAAATAGAGGATCTTTCACACAAAGGGCATTCTCAAATTGAGATCTAGTCCTCCTAGTGTCATTAGGATTTCTAGCTAGTTCCCCAGCTGCATGAATGGTATTTGCTGCCCATTTTGGTCTTGTAGGGATTTTAAGATCTCAAATCAAATCATCATTATCATACATATAAGAATCATCAAAATCATTAGTCTCTCCACTTGCAATCAATGGATCTGGTGGTGAAGAAGACTCTCCAACTTCAACTACTGCTAAAGGCTCTTCTTGGAACTGAACACTTCTTTCAATGAAAGCTTTGTTAGTGCTCGAGTTGATCAGCTTGTACCCTTTTGAATATTCAGAATACCCCAAAAATAGGCACTCTTGGCTTTGGGGTTGCAAATCCTTCCTCTTTTCAGTTGGAATTCTAGCCCAAGCCTTTGAGCCAAAAATCTTGAAACGGGTCACATCTAGCTTGTGCCCACTCCAAGATTTGAAAGGATTCATACCATCAAGTTACTTATGAGGAACCCTATTCTAGATGTAGGATGCATAGTTTGTAGCCTCGGCCCAAAACTTTGGTGGAAAAGTCTTAGCCTCCATCATGCAAGTTTCTATCTCCTTCAATGATCTGTTCTTTCTCTCATCAACACCATTTGCTGTGCTGTGTAAGGGATTGAATGTTGCATCTGAATACCTACATCTTTACAATAATGAATGAACTTAGACTTGACATACTCATCACCATTGTCAGATATGAGGATCTTGAGTTTCCTCCCATACTGGTTTTCAACCAAGGCTCTAAATACTTTGAAGAGGTCAAAAATTTCAGACTTATGCTTTAGGAAGTGAACCCAACAATACTTGGAAAAGTCATCTATGAAGGTCAGTGCAAATTTGGCTTGACTCATGGACATATGAGGGAATGGACCAGCAATTTCACTATGGATCAGCTCAAGAGGTGCAGAAGTTCTCTCATGACTGGCTTTCTCATACTTGTGATCTGGTTGTTTTCCCAGGATACAACCTTGACAGACTCCCTTAGAAAACTTGATCTTTGGTAGCCCTATGACCATATATTTTTTACTCAAATCAGAAAGATACTTATAGCTAAGATGGCCAAATATTTCATTCCAAATCTTGCTTTCTTCATTAGCATGAATCAGAAGAGCAGATGGGCTTGAGTAGGGTAGAAAATGGGAAAACTTGTATACCTTTGAAGTGTGATCAACAACACATTTTTACATGGCTTTACCATTCAAAATATCAGTGATTTCAACATAATCAAGGGAGAATATGACCTTCTTTGGAGACCTAGTATGAGTCATCTGATACACTGACAAGAGATTGGAGGCAAGACCTGGAACATACAACACATTATTGAAACTACCATGGTCAAGATCAATCCTACCCTTCCCCAAATTGTCAGTGAGAGAGTCATCTCCCAAAACTATTGGTGGTCCTTTCAACATGTCAAGAGAGGAGAATGTCTCTTTTGTCGAAACCATGTGTCTAGAAGCTCCAAAATCTATAATGAATCTAGGTGAGCTTGATGTGCCAGCAACCAAGGCTACATGTACTCTCTCTCTGTCTTCTGAATTTGATCCTCCTTCCTTCTTCTTTGAGATTTCCGAAAGGGAGATGTTATTCTTCTCCAGGAGTTGGGTCAACATGTCAATTTTCTTCTTCATACAAGAGCTCTTGCGATGATAACCCTTACTGTAGTATGCGTACTTTCTCATTTCTCCTTTGTTCTTCTTCTTCTGGGAGTTCTTCTTGGAACCTTGGGGCTCCTCTTGAGACTTAGACTTGTCTCTCTTTTTCTCAGGTGCCTTTTTATATTTTTTCTTGCTTTTTGAATCCACCCTTGAATCTCCAGCAACCAAAGCTTGGTATTTGGAAGTTTTGATGGTGCCCATCATCACCAACTTATCTTGCTCCTATGTGAGGGATACCATGAACTCTACAAGCTTAGGAATCTTCCAGGCTCGAGTTGTCAACTTGGTGGCATGGAAGGTTGAAACAAACAATGAATAGTCAGGACCAAGCTTAGAGATTATGGCCAATACTAGTTTCTCTTCCTTCTTTTCAATCCCACACTATTTCAACTACAAAACAAGGGCCTTAAACTTGGAAAAGTAGAGTTGCAATGCTTCGAAGCTATTGGGATTCAAGGAGATCAGCTCATTCTTGATTTGATGTCCTCTCATCTCATTTGTATTTCCAAAAATCTCTTCTAGCTTCTCCCACACTTCATTAGGTGATGTCAATCCATGAAGATGGAAGAGGAGGTCTCTTGAAATGCTCAGATACAAAAGACCATAGGCCTCATTCCTCCTGTTGTGCCATTTAATTTTCTCTGTAGCTGCATTGGGCTCTGCCTTAGTTTCCATAGTCACCCTGTAGAGACCTTTTTCTCTCAACAATATGTCCATCTCAGCTTTCCACTCAAATAAATTGAATGGATTCAAGATGGTCTTCTGAGATTGGTCCATACCTCAGAAATGATGCCCTCCAGTCAGCAGAATGTGCTCCCAGACAATGATGTCAAACCTGCAATAATGATTTGGAAGGAGAGAAATCGATCTACAAAGACTATGATTCCATGTGGAAATTGAACCCAAGATATAGAACAAATTACACTCACAAAATTGCTAATCAAACATGCAAAATTAACACCAAAGGAGACTAAAATTGGAGCATAACACTAATCTGTATTGAGTAAGTGTACAATAACCAACCTTATGAAGTAATAGGCTGCTGTAATATATAATTCCATGAGTGAATTGAATGCATAAATATTCCTTTCGAAATAGTAAAAAAGAAAGCTTACCAAATCTAGTCAAATCCCCCATAGGTGCATAAAGCAGTTTCCAAATCTAGGTAGATGTTGACGAATTTTCTAAGTCAAGTGGGAAAGGAAAAGAGGGATGGAAAGAAAACCCATACATGCTTTTATTTGGAGAAAAGGAGGGAGGATGATGTGGGAAAAAAACAAGTCAACTACACCCAGTCTAGCTTTTCCTTTTTCCTTAAATCAGAAATAAAACAAAGCAACTTTTCAGATTAAGAAGATATGCGCTTTAAGGAATCTGGAATAAAGTAGACATGCTAAATTGGTTTTCCAGGATGTTTCCCAAGTGCTCCATGACTCATTTTTAGCATGTGTTGACTTCTATGACATGTAGAAGGCAACTAGCATAGAATGGAATCTAGGAAACTACGTAATAAGACAAAAATAATTAAATTAATGTCTAATGTAGGTAACTATGGGTTGATTATTCTAACAATTGTCACAACATGTGCAGCTGGAAGAAGAACGTTTTGTCGCAGGGTATAACAAAACATTGAAAAAGAAAGATAGAAGGTATGGCATGATCGACACATTAAGAACAAACAGTTTCAGGTCGGAGGACTTGTTCTTATGTATGAAAACAAATTATTCAATAATCCTATAAGTTAAATGCACACTGGCTTGGAATGTACATTTTAATTCATATCACTAATCAAGGCGCAGTGAAGTTACAAAAGCTATATGGAACACTTGTCAAGGGACTGATAACTGGAATTCGGTTGAAGCCATATTATCATGATATCCACGAATTGGTTGCATAAAAGAGAGAGAGAGAGAGAGAGAGAAGAACAAAAGAAAAGAAAAAGAAAAGACAAAAATATAAAATTTTCTTTTAGCATTTTTATGCAATTGGTGGTCACAAACTACTAGTCTATCACAGTAAGAATAAAAGTGTCACAAACTCTTTTTCTGTCGCAAGAAGAAAAATGATAGAGAAGACACTTAGTCTATTGCACCAAAGGAACTTTGTCAAAGGAAGACTACAGGTCATGAGAAGTGTGACGTTGTTGCAAGTAACACTAGAATCGCCAAAGTGACAACAATATAGAATTAATTTGAAAAGTGTGGGATATTTTTGTGGTGTGGTTTTTGGTCATGTCCATATTTATGGAAATAAATACCACTTGATGTGACAGCTAAACGACGTCATGCATAGAAGTTTCCTTAATTATTCATACAATCATCCCATATGACTAAAAGGACATATACCTTTCTATTGATTACTCGCGCATGTGAAGAACGGATGTAGAGAACTATTACATGTTATCATCCTTCACGCTCAAGTTTCATTTCATTCTATTTGCATGTGAGAAGAGAAAATACTGTCTACAACTCCAAGAGCCAAAGCGAATTGTTCCGAGTATGGTCATTGTGATTCCCAACACAAGTACAAGTCTTGAATATGACATTGCAACTGCATCACCCACGCTAATCATGGAACACACTGGTGGATATGTCCCATTGTAGGATGAGGTTACTCAAGACGCTGAGAAAATTCCAGTTAGGCCTTTAGGAAAATCATGTGTAGAACGACCAAGTCCATCTGAAATCTCATGGGGGAAGCACACTGGAAACTGAAAGAAGAAGGGATAAGAAACACCACCACCACATGATGAGGATGAAGATCCATAAACTAGGAATATGTTTCCACCATACATCCCACCAAGACGCTATGATGCACCAAAAATTAGAGTCCCAAAGAAGGCATTGTATTCACTGGTAACACCCACGATGCCAAAAGGAGTTAAGGTGTTGCAGGATATTTTACCGAACATACAAAAGTTGTCCTTTGGTGATCATGAAATGAAGAAGAAAGAATATTTAGACATGAACAACTACATGCTTACTATTTAGGATACACCAGATTCATCAAAGCATCTTGTTCAAATGGAATGGGCAAGAGGATTGGACCAGTCAGGGTTATTGTCATTGTTGTATATGCCACACTTCAGCTGAAGCTTAGAAGTGAATACCTATGTGAAATAGTTATTAGTGTTCTTTCATGGAGGCTACCTTTGGGTCAACAAAAAAATATATGTCAATGCAGAACTCATTATAGTATTTATGGGCCTACCAGTAGCAGGAATATATCCAACACCGTATTTAAGGAAAGACCCGAACATTGTGATATCGGTCAGCATGAAGGATAAGTATGACTTGACTAGATATAAGAGAGGTTTCCTCACCACCTCGATTAATGACCATAATTTTTAGTTCGCTATGAAGGTCTTATCCAACAAATTGTTGCGAAATGTGTGATAGAACCAGTGTACTATGAGTGCGGTTGTGCTAGCCAAAATTTGTGCAGAGGGACTTCAAATAAACTCATCGTAGTCACTTGTTGAATTAGTTACTAGAAGATGCAATAGAGTCGCAAGAAAAAGGGAATACATTCCATTATTCTTGGCTACTTACTTTGATTTCATTTTTTGCATGGGTGGAACCACTAAACTACCAAGGGGTACACCTACCCATACGTTGTAGAGGATCTTGATTCCAGAATATCTGGTTTGACAAGGATAAGAAAGAAAAACAATAAGATAATAATGCGGATTTTTTTCTGCATGGAGAGGCCCTACGGCACCAAGTGAAGACGTAGGAGATACTTACAAATGACATCCTTTAGCATTTTCTCCAAATTATCAAGTTTCATATCGGCCCGCAAAATATTTTGCTACAACTGCGACAAGACCCGAAACACCAATGGTTGGTGACGCAAGTTTTGTTGACCGAAGAAGAAGTTGAGGCCATCATCGAAGACTAGATGAAAGAATGGTGTGTACCTATTCCATATGAGCAATTTTATTCATATGAAGACCTGGGACAAGACAATCCACCATCACAAAATGATGGTGAGCAGGGGGGAGACCCATTGCTAGACATGCAAGATCCCAACCCTCCCCAAGATGGTTCGAGCATGAATCCGATAGATTCAGTTGTAGTATATAAGAGAAAAGAGACTGAGCTAGAACAGATGGAGGAAAGACATAAGAAAATAAAGGCTAACAAAAACACAAATACCATTAGCCTTGATGGTGATGATTTACACTTCTTGTCGAAGCACTGACAGAAGTTATGCAGGAAAGTTTCAAGAAAATAAATGAGTGACAGACATAGCTCATAGGAAGTCTTACTGATTTACTGACAGTTCTCTGCAAATATCTTAAAGAGATCTGAACCAAAATATATTATACAACCCAGATAATTGAGTCGCAAGATGTACCTATCACTTTAGAAGAGGGACAAAGTGAGATCCTAATTCTAGTTCCGCCAATCAAGATGCAAGTGGCAGGTGAAGCACTTGATCTGGGCACTATAGAATTGAATGAAGTAGGAAAAAACTTGGGTCAGGTGACAATAGAATTCTCACATATGCGGTTGTATGAAGTCTATGCATTGTATAATGTCGCAGTCATGGAGATGAAGGTAAGAGAAGGAGCCTTGATTAAGCAGGCGAAGGTAGCAAATAAATATGTTAGTAAAATGAAGAAAACAGTGTAAGAGATCGAACAGAAAGCAAAAAGATGGGAGAAAAATAGGAATCGACTCGACAATTCTATATCCCTTGTGTGCAGAAATTTTGTTGATGAAGAAATAACTGCGTAAATGTTTCTAGAAGCCAAGGTCATTTGACTTGGTGAGATAACATATAACCATCGCAAGAAGATTGCAAAACTAGAAGCACATATAAAACCAAGTACACCCCTGGAGGTGTTAGAAGAAAGAAGAAAATCAGCGAAACACGCTACGTTGAAGATAGTTGAAGCAGAGACATTATGTGCTAAGATTGTAGACCAGGTTTCTTAGACATGGGAAGCACTGATCGATGACGAGGAATTAGAGAAAGTCACAGTGGAGTTGCACATAGTTGAACATAAGAAAGAAAAATGAAAAATGAGATGAAGAAGTTTCCCTTATCAGAGAAAATGTCTAAGGCATTAGAAATTAAGAAACTGCTACAGCAGGTTATAGTGTTGTGAACTAAACATCAACAAAGGACCGACAAAATTGCATAGTTTCTAGCCAAAGTAGATCGAGTTATAGGTATTATTCATCACGTACATAAAAAGGTGCGAGAAGCAACAGAATCCACATAAAACATAACATCAAAACACATCAGTTCTTACCTTGTGAAAAAATTGAAGAATACTGAAGAGGATGTGTGACGTGAGATAGAGGAAATAGTGAAAACATTCCAAGATTTTCATAGCCAAGTTGACAAAAATGCACAAGTTGATGAATAAAATTACATGGATTGGGATGAGCCACAAGTCAGCGTTGGGGGCCTGTTGTGGAAATTGAACCCAAGAGATAGAACAATTACACTCACAAAATTGCTAATCAAACATGCAAAATCAACATCAAAGGAGACTGAAATTGGAGCATAACACTAATCTGTATTGAATAAGTGTACAATAGACAACCTTGTGAATAAATAGTCTGCTGCAATATATAATTACATGAGAGATTCAAATGCATAAGTATTCCATTCGAAAAGGTCAAAAAGTAGGCTTATTAAATCTAGTCAAATCCCCCATAGGTGCATAAAGTAGTTTCCAAATCCACCAAGATGCTCACGAATTGGCTAAATCAAGTAGGAAAGCTAATGAGGGATGGAAATACAACACATACATGCTTTTATTAGGAGAAAAGGAGGGAGGATGATGTGGGAAAAAAAAAGTCAACTACACCTAGTCTAGCTTTTCCTTTTGCCTTAATTCTCAATAAAAGAGGCAGCTTTTCAGAAAAAGAAGATATGCACTTTGGAGGATCTGGAATAAAGCAGACATGCTGAAATGGGTTTCTGGGAGTTTTCCCAAGCACTCCATGACTCAGTTTTGGCATGTGTTAACTTCTACGACATGTAGAAGGGAACTAGCATAGAGTGGAATCTAGAAGACTAGGTAATAAGACAAAAATGATTTAATTAATGTCTAAGGTATGCAACTATGGGTTGATTATTCTAACACCCCCCCTTAAGCCTAAATTTATGAGTAAATATCAAAAAAATATAGGGCATAGAAACAAGGCTTAGTCACCCTTTACATACTGCTTGTCCATACAACCATGGAAAGAGGAAAAAACCCAGTGGGAAAATCCTCCCTTAAACATGGACAGGAAAACAAAATTTGGAAATATTGTCATCAATCATGCTTCACAGCATGATCGGAAATCCCCAGCAGTGATTTGAGATTGCTGAATGTCTTATCACAAAATACTTTGGTGAATATGTCTGCTACTTGTTCTGAAGATGCACATACGAGTATATGAATGGTACCATCACGCACAAGCTGTCTGATGTAGTGCATGTGGATCTCAATGTGCTTGTTTCACTGTCCCTAAACTGGATCATTACAAATTTGAATGGTGCTTTGATTATCACAATAGATAATAGTTGAAAACTTTGATTCGAAGCCACATTCTCCAAGTATTCCCTGCAACCACAAACATTGAGTTACTACATTTATAACTCCTTTATACTCTACCTCTATAGATGAGAGTGTTATGGCACTCTACTTCTTGCTTGACCAGCTAATCGGTCCTTCTGCAAGCATGAACACATATCCTGATGTTGAATTTCGATCTATGTTGTCACCTGCCCAATCATTATCAGTAAACCCAATCAAATCAAGATCAGATTTTGCTTTGTAGAAGATCCCATGAGTTCTTGTTCCTTGAACAAAGTTTAGGATCCTTTTGGCTGCCCTCCAGTGGATCTCATGAGGCTGATCCATGTATCTTGAAGCCACACTAACTACATAAGATAGATCATGTCGAGTGTGTGTAAGATAAAGCAAACAACCAATCATTTGCCTATACAGTGTATTATTTACCATAGGAGAAGAACCTGCTTCTTCAAGCTTAACTCCTGAAAGGAAGGGAGTCTTTCTTGGCTTGCAATATTTCATGTTGAACTTGTTCAAAAAATCTAAGGCATACTTGGATTGATGTACTTTTATTCCATTTTGGGATTGAGCAATTTCGAGACCCAAGAATTGGCTCAACAATCCCAAATCTGTCATAGAAAATGTATGGTTCATTGCATCCTTCAAGGAGGCAATCTATTTCTTTGAACTTCCTGTAATTAGAAGGTCATCCACATACAAGACATTCATCATCAAAGAACCATGAATCAGCTTCAAATAGACATTAGGATTAGACTTGCATCGAACAAAACTTAATGACAGCAGAAAGCCATAAATATTGGCATACCAAGCCCTAGGGGTTTGCTTGAGCCCATACAATGATTTATTTAACTTGAACACTAAAGATGGATTAGAAACAAACCCTTTAGGTTTCTAAATGTAAATATCTTCAGTGAGATCTTCATTTAGGAAAGCACACTTCACATCCATGTGATGTACCTCCCACTGCTTCGAAGGTGCAATGGATAAAGCTAGCCTTATAGAGTCCATCTTTGCCACTGGTGCAAAGGTTTCATTGTAGTCAATACCATGTACTTTTGAGTAGCCCTTGGCTACCAATATTTCCTTATATTTCAAAGGTGAACCAACTGTAGCAAACTTAGTCTTGAAAACCCACTTACATTGAACTAGCTTCCTCCCTGGGGGAAGATCAACGAGTTCCCAAGTGTTGTTCTTCTGGAGCGAGTTGAATTCTTCTTTCATGGCTGTTTGACATCTTAGATCATGTGTTGTATCTTCATATGTCTGTGGATATGATTCAACCATAAGATAGCACTTCTCAGCAAATAAAGGATCTTTCATACACGTTGGACACATTTACCACCATACATACTCATTTTGGTCAATTTGGCCTAGTTAAACCACTATCCTAAGTATTATTGGATTAATTGACATCAGTGGAGCATTAAATGTCATCAGCTAGATCACAGCCATGCCTACCTTTAGTCAAGGAGGCTAACTTATCCTTCTCCTACATTCGAGGAGGCTAATTGGAGCACTCCAGGGGTGATCTGAGTGTCAATAATGCACCAAATTGCTAACTGATGGTTACAATCAGTTAAACAGAGTAGTGAAGGCACCTCTCCTCATTAAATTGATTATTTAATGATTATTTAATGAACTGGAGTCAACAGGGGTGCCTCCAACCACTTCTAATGTCTAGTTACACTTCAGTTAACCTCATCGGGGTTCATTGGAGTCATTGATGCGCTACCACTTGATGGTTGGCTTGCTGTGACATGTGTCTAACCTCTTTCAGTTAAGACTTAGTCATTTATTGCACTCCAACTTTAGTTAGGGCTCAGTTGAGTCAATTAGGGTTTTGATCAGTGGTTAACTTGAGTGTTGACTATGGCTTACATTCAGTTAAGCTAGACTCACTCATTCAATTCAAATGACCTCATTGAGGATTTGAATTGCTAGTAATTCATGCTTGCAGCATGACATTGTAATGTAATTTCTCATTCTTTGTGTGAATATACAGAGCGGCTACTCATTCTGTAGCCCAATTACACCATTTCATGAGTTATTTGTTAACTAATCTTTGATGAGACTTGTGTTTAGTCCCTAGATCACTATGCAGATTAATATGGTATCAGACCTCACAGCGAGACAAAGCTCTATCTCTCAAAAACAAGCTTTCTGATAGATTTCTGCATGAAAATTGAGCAATAGCTCAAAAATCCAGCATTGCACCAGAAGCCAAGGCTTACCACTTAGTACCCCAAGTAAAGAACTTGTTGATCAAGATTTCTTGATTGACTATGCTAGGTGTGATGAAAGCCTAAAATGTGCAGGCTGTCTAACAATATATTGCCCTTTTTGTTGTGAATTTCAGGTTTTCTACAGGTGAAGCATTCGCTCCAGCAGATCCAGATGACCTCCTCAATAGATATTTTGACTCCATACAATTTCCACTCATGGAAAGGAGACATGGAGATTCAGCTACACTCTAGAGGACTCTATAGAGTCACCATGGACATTGAAGATGAGCCTGGTTCTGCAATAGAAAAATCAAGATTCTTAAACAAGAAGGATGAAGCATTCGGATTCTTGTGCCTCTCTATTTCCCGAGATCTCCTTTTCCATCTTGCGGGATTGAAGACTCCAAAAGAAATTTGGGACAAATTGGAAGCCCTATATGGAAAGCAGGATGATTTGAGATTTTACCAGCTCGAAAATGAATTGATGTCTCTCCAGCCCTCCAATTTCGAGACCTTGAATGACTTTTTCACAAAGTTCAAGCACATTGTTTTACTCTTGAAGCAATGCAAAGTGGAGAAGGTAGATGATCAGCTCATCCTCGCCATACTCTCCAAACTTGGAGCTGATTATTCAGTTTTTGTCTCTATGTTTCATGCGGGGAATCTCACAACCCCTGGATGGAAGATGCCTACACTCAATGCCTTCATTGAGTCCCTAACAAGTGAATATGATAAGCTTGTCCAAATGGGGATCATCAGATCCTCCCATGATCAAGCCCTCCATGTCTCTAGGCCCAAAGATCTGAAGGGTAAAGGAAAGAAGCAGAAGAACACAAAAACTAAATTTGAAGCTCCTAAGCCTAGAGTTGAAAACCAGCAGCATGATGAGTCTTTCGGCTCAAGGGAAAGGGAACCATGGAAAAGAAAAAGTCAAGTGTTCATACTATGGGAAGGGATTCCACCCTGAACATGCCTACATGAAGAAGAATCTTGATGAAGCAACATCTCTCCTTGAGAGAAATCACATCAGTCTTCCGGAAAGCTTTCGGAGGAGAGATCAGCAAGATCAGGAACCACAGCATGAAAAAGGTCATGCCCTCATGGCAAGCACTTCGAAGTCCAAAGCACTCTTGATTGATTCTGGAGCTTCAAACCACATGATGGCTAAAAGAGACTCCTTTTCATCCTTGGAGACCGGAAAATCCATCCCCATCCACATGGGATATGACTCCACCATCATTTCAGAAGGAAGGACAAGGTACGGTTGATCTTGAGAATGGCTATTTTTCAAATGTTTTGTATGTATCGTCTCTGGCATCAAATCTCCTTAGTGTCTATCAGATGACACATACAGGAGTGCCTAAGAGAGTTTCTTTCAGCCCAAATGATGTTGAGATAATGGAACTTGCAACCGAGAAACTCATTGGTAAAGGCCTTGCAAACCATCATGCAAAAGCCTATGAGTTCTCCCACTTTGTGTCGGATGCAAAGCCCATCACTCTGCTAAATCATGGAAATAGGCTATGACATGAGAGGTTTGGCCATATTAATTTCAAATATTTGCAGCAATTACAAAAGAAATCCATGGTTGAAGGCCTCCCGGTCATCAAGGCAACCACTAGAATTTGCAAGGGCTGTGTGATTGGAAAACACCCTGAGCACAAGTTCAATCGGGGGAAGGAAAATTGAGCTACATGCATATTGGGGCTGATACATTCTGATATTAGCGGTCCGATGCCTGTCACATCCATGAATGGATCAAGGTATCTTCTGACTTTTATTGATGATTTTTCAAGGTAAACATGGGTCTTCTTTCTCAAAAAGAAGTCTGAAGTATGTGAATTTTTTTTGAATTGAAGGCCTTGATCGAAAATGCCTCTGGGATTAAGATCAATATCTTGAGATATAATAATGGAAAGGATTATGTCAATAATGAGTTGCTGCACATATGCTCCCAAATTAGTATTCAGGTCCAACATTCAATTCCCTACACTCCCCAGTAGAACGGAGTAGCAGAAAGGAAGAATCGGTCTCTCAAGGAGATGACCACCTGTATGTTGGAATCAAAGAATTTGGATGCAAATTTGTGGGCTGAAGCCATGCATGCTGCAGAATACATTTAGAACAAGGTGCCACAATCATCTGTGAAATGGAAGACCCCTTTAGAAGCATACTTTGGACACAAGCCGAATGTGTCGAACCTACGGGTGTTTAGGTCCACTGCATGGGTCCGGATTCCACTTGATAAAAGAAGGGCTTTGCAACCGCAAAGCATAGAATGTATGTTTATTGGGTATCCTGATGAATCAAAAGTTTTCAAGCTGCTGGATATTAAAACAAAACATATCATCATCGAGAGAAGTGTCAAGTTCGATGAGCCTCTTCAAGAGGTGGAACTAGTGAAGGAGAAAATTGTTGAATTTCCTTCCTATTCTACTGAATATTTGGATGATGAAATTGGGGGTGATGAACCTGATTTGGATCCTTTGATTTCTGATATCAGTGTGCAGCAATGATCAGATGCTGAATCAGAACCTGAAGTACAAAATCATCTTCCCACATGGGTCTGACAGACACTCTCCTCTGCAGGAGATAACATTAGAAATCCGGATGATCCAAGGAGAACCCACTTTGATTTCCAAAGAGAAAGTATTGCGCTCTCTTGTCCTGATAATTTGCTGTCTAAAACTTGCTATTTGATGATTATTTTAGACCCAAAATCTTACTACCATGCTCGGAATGATCTGAGATGGCAAGTTGCCATGAATGAAGAGATGAATTCTCTTGAGAAAAACACTACTTGAGAGCTAGTTTCTCTTCCTCCAGGAAGGAAATTGGTTCAATGCAAGTGGGTGTTTCAGACCAAAGTTGCTGATGATGGTAGCACCTGCAAATATAAGGAAAGGTGGGTGGCAAAAGGTTTCTCTCGAGTCCAAGGTGTGGACTACCATGAGACCTTTGCACCGATTGCAAAAATAGACTCCATTCGCCTTGTTTTGGCAATTTCAGTATCTAAGCACTGGGAAGTGCATCATATGGATGTTAAGTCATCCTTTCTACATGGAGATATTCATGAGAAGATATACATGAAGCATCCTGAGGGCTACATCACTGATCCATGTTTGGTTTGCAAGCTAAAGAAGTCACTATACGGGTTAAAACAGGTCCCCAAGAGAGTGGTATTCCAAGATGGATGCCTTCCTTCTCTCGCAAAACTTCCAAAGGTGTAGATCAGATCCAAATGTGTATTTACAGTAGTCTAATGATCATTTGATTATTATTGTTTTATATGTTGATGACTTACTGATCACAGGTAGCACAGTTGCTTCCATTTCAGCCGTCAAAACTGCTCTCCACAATGCCTTTGAAATGAGTGATTTGGGGCTCCTAAAAAAATTTCTGGGGCTCGAAATTGAGCAAAATTTTGATGGGATAATGGTCACTTAGTCCATATACATTTAATACCTATTATTAAAGTTTAACATGGCTGATTGTAGGCCTGCACCATTCCCTTTCCTTTAAGGGATCAGACTTGAAGAAGGAAAAAGCACACCTCCCATGGACTGCACTATCTATCGACAACTGATTGGTAGCTTGTTGTACTTGACACATTCTCAGCCTAATATCTGTTATGCCATGAATGCTATATCAAGATACATGCAGCAGCTTCATGATATTCATTGGAAGGTAGACAAGAGGATCCTCCAGCATATTCAGGGAACCAGGACCTACGACATTCACTATGTTGCAAACTCTGAGCTAAAGCTGGTTGGATACACAGATTCTGATTGGGTGGGTGATTCTATTGATCGAAATTCTACTTCAAGATATGTATTCATGTTTGGTGGTGGCCCTATTTTCTGGTCTAGCAAAAAGCAGGCTGCCATAGCACTATCGTCAGCAGAGGTCGAGTATCGAGGAGCAGTGAATGCTTGCATCCAAGCAGTTTGGTTGCAAGGCATTCTTTCAAAGTTTGATCTTGGTAGTACTTTGTCCACTTTCCTCTTTTGTGACAATCAAAGTGCTATTAATATATCCACAGATCTAGTTACCAGGCAGAGGACCAAGCATGTAGATATCCACATGCACTACATTAGGGAGCTGGTGCATGACAGGACCATCATTTTGCAATACTGCCCGACTGATGAGCAGATTACAGACATCTTCACCAAGAGATTTTCAGAAAAGATGTTCACTTACCTCCGTTCACTGTTGGGGGTGAGATCATCAGGGTGATTCAGACTACTTTCAGTGTTCAGCTTGAAGAGGGGGGGGGGGTTCCCACTGAGTTTTCCCTCTTTTCCTCACTTAGTTTGTTTTTTAGCATTGTTTCAGTTTCAGCATTGTACAGGGTGACCTATGGCCTTAGTTGCCGGGGCCTTAGCATTTTTATGCATTTTATGTTTTCTACTCCTCCTGAGTATAGCTTAAGGGGGGGTGTTGGAGACATTTACCACCATACACACTCATTTTGGTCAATTTTGCCTAGTTAAACCACTATCCTAAGCATTATTGGCTTAATTGACATCAGTGGAGCATTAAATGTCATCAGCTAGATCACACCCACGCCTACCTTCAGTTAAGGAGGCTAACTTAGCCTTCTCCTACATTCGGGGAGGCTAACTGGAGCACTCCGAGGGTGATCTGAGTGTCATTAATGCACCAAATTGCTAACTGATGGTTACAATTAGTTAAACAGAGTAGTGAAGGTGCCTCTCCTCATTAAATTGATTATTTAATGATTATTTAATGAACTGGAGTCAATAGGGGCGCCTCCAACCACTTCTAATGTCCAGCTACACTTAAGTTAACCTCATCGGGGTTCATTGGAGTCATTGATGTGCTACCACTTGATGGTTGGCTTGCTGTGACATGTGTCTGACCTCTTTCAGTTAAAACTCACTCATTTATTGCACTCCGACTTCAGTTAGGGCTCAGTTGAGTCAATTAGGGTGATGATCGATGGTTAACTTGAGTGTTGACTATGTCTTACATTCAGTTATGCTAGACTCACTCATTCAATTCGAATGACCTCCTTGAGGATTCGAATTGCTAGTCATCCATGCTTGCAGCATGACATTGTAATGTAATTTCTCATTCTTTGTGTGAATATATAGAGCGACAACTCATTCCGTAGCCCAATTACACCATTTCATGTGTTATTTGTTAATTAGTCTTTGATGAGACTTGTGTTTAGTCCTTAGATCACTATGCATATTAATAATACAAAGGGCACTCTCAAACTGAGATCTAGTCCTCCTAGTGTCACTAAGATTTCCAGCTAGTTCCCTAGGTACATGAATAGTCTTTGCTGCCCATTTTGGTATTGTAGGACTGTTAGGATCTAAAATCAAATAATCATTATCAGACATATCAAAATCAACAAACTCATTAGTCTCTCCACTTACACTTAATGGATCTAGTGGTGAAGAAGACTCTCCAAATTCAACTGTTACTAAAGGCTCTTCTTGGAACTGAACACTTCTTTCAATGAAAGCTTTGTTAGAGCTCAAGTTGATCAGCTTGTACCCTTTTGAATCTTTAGAATACCCAACAAATAGGCACTCTTGGTTTTGGGGCTGCAAAGCCTTTCTCTTTTCAGTTGGAATTCTAGCACAAGCCTTTGAGCCAAAAATCCTGAAATGGGTCACATCTAGCTTGTGCCCACTCCAAGATTCAAAAGGAGTCATACCATCAAGCTACTTATGAGGCACCCTATTCTGGATGTAGGATGCACAGTTTATAGCCTTGGCCCAAAACTTTGCTACCAAAGTCTTAGCCTCCATCATGCAGGTTGCCATCTCCTTTAGTGACTTGTTCTTTCTCTTAGCAACACCATTTTGTTGTGGTGTGTAAGGGATCGAATGCTGCATCTGAATACCTGCCTCTTTACAAGACTGAATGAACTCAGACTTGACATACTCACCACCATTTTCAGATCTGAGGATCTTGAGTTTCCTCCCAGACTGGTTTTCAACCAAGGATTTAAAGACTTTGAAGAGGTCAAAAACTTTAGACTTATGCTTTAGGAAGTAAACCCAACAATACTTGGAAAAGTCATCTATGAAGATCAGTGCATATTTGGCTTCACTCATGGACATATGAGGAAATGAACCAGCAATGTCACTATGGATCAACTCAAGAGGTGCAGAGGTTCTCTCATGACTAGCTCTCTCAAATTTGTGCTCTGGGTGTTTTCCTAGGATACAACCTTGACATAATCCCTTGGAAAACTTACTCTTTGGTAACCCTATGACCATATATTTTTCACTCAAATCAGAAAGATACTTGTAGTTAAGATGGCTAAATCTTTCATGCCAAAGCTTGCTTTCCTCATTAGCATGAATCAGAAGAGCAGAGGGGTTTGAGTAGGGTAGAAAATGGGAAAACATGTATACCTTCGAAGTGTGATCAACAACACCTTTTACTATGACTTTACCATTCAAAATCTCAGTGATTTCAACATCATCAGGGGAGAAGATGACCTTCTTTGGAGACCCGGTGTGAGTCATCTGATACACAGACAAGAGATTAGAGGCAAGACCTAGAACATACAACACATTATTGAACTTACCATGGTCAAGATCAATCCTTCCTTTCCCCAAACTCTCAGTGAGAGAGTCATCTCCCAAAACTATTGGTGGACCTTTCGACATGTCAAGAGAGGAGAATGCCTCTTTTGTTGAAACCATGTGTCTAGAAGCTCCAAAATCTATGATGAAGCTAGGTGAGCTTGATGTGCCAGCAACCAAGGCATGTACTCTCTCTCTTCTCTCTGAATTTGATCCTCCTTCCCTCTTCTTTGAGCAATCGGGAAAGGAGATGTTATTCTTCTCCAAGAGTTGGGTCAACATGTCAATTTGCTTCTTCATACAAGATATTTCAAGATTATAGCCTTTACTGCAGTATGCGCACTTGCTCATTTCTCCTCTGTTCTTCTTCTTCTGGAAGTTCTTCTTGGAACCTTGGGGCTCTTCTTGAGACTTGTTCTTGTCTCTCTTTTGCACAGGTGGATTTTTAGATTTTTTCTTGCTTTTTGAATCCACCCTTGAATCTCCAACAACCAAAGCTTGGTCTTTGGAAGGTTTGATGGTGCCCATCATCACCAACTTATCTTGTTCCTGTGTGAGGGATTCCATGAACTCTACAAGCTTAGGCATCTTCCAGGCTCAAGCTGTCAACTTGGTGGCATGGAAGGTTGAAACAAACACTGAATAGTCAGAGCCAAGCTTCGAGAGTATGGCCAAAACTAGTTTCTCTTCCTTCTTTTCAATCCCACACTATTTTAGCTGCAAAACAAGGGCTTTAAACTTGGAAAAATAGATTTGGAAGGATTCGAAGCTACTGGGACTCAAGGAGATCAGCTCATTCTCGATTTGATGTCCTCTCATCTCATCTGTCTTACCAAAAATCTCTACAAGCTTCTCCCACACTTCATTAGGTGATGTCAATCCATCAATGTGGAAGAGGAGGTCTCTTCAAATGCTAAGACACAAAAGACCATGGGCCTCATCCCTCCTGTTGTGCCATTTGATTTTCTTTGCAGCTGCATTGGGCTTTGCCTCAGTTTTCATAGTAACCCTGTAGAGACCTTTCGCTCTCAACAATATCTCCATCATAGATTTCCACTCAAATAAATTGAATGGAGTTAAGATTATCTTCTGAGATTGGTCCATAACTTAGAAACTATGCCCTTCAGTCAACAGAATATGCTCCCAGTCAAGATGTCGAACCTGCAATAGCAATATGGAAGGAGAGAAATCGATCTACAAAGGTTCTGATACCATGTGGAAATTGAACCCAAGAGATAGAACAATTACACTCACAAAATTGCTAATCAAACATGCAAAATTAACATCAAAGAAGACTGAAATTGGAGCATAACACTAATCTATATTGAATAAGTGTACAATAGCCAACCTTATGAAGTAATAGGCTGCTGCACTATATAATTACATGAGATAGTTGAATGCATAAGGATGCCATTCGAAAAGGTCAAGAAGTAGGCTTACTAAATCTAGTCAAATCCCCCATAGGTGCATAAACCAGTTTCCAAATCCACCAAGATGCTCATGAATTGGCTAAGTCAAGTAGCAAAGCTAATGAGGGATGGAAAGACAACTCATACATGCTTTTATTAGGACAAAAGAAGGGAGGATTATGTGAGAAAAAAACAAGTCAACTACGCCTAGTCTAGCTTTTCCTTTTTCCTTAATTCTCAATAAAATAGGCAGCTTTTCAGAAAAATAAGATATGCGCTTTTGAGGATGTGGAATAAACAAGACATGCTAAAATGGGTTTCCAGGAATTTTCCCAAGTGCTCCATGACTAATTTTTGGCATGTGTTGACTTCTACGACATGTAGAAGGCAACTAGCATAGAGTGGAATCTAGGAGACTAGGTAATAAGACAAAAATGATTTAATTAATGTCTAAGATAGGTAACTATGGGTTGATTATTCTAACACCTATTGGCCATAGGAAAAGACACGCATAATTTAGTTAGAATTATTACTGATAATGTGAAGAATCAAATCGTGGGAAGGAAAAGGTGTTGTGACAGAAGACGAATAAGAGAAGGAAGAGCAGAAGAAGAGAATGAAGAATAGAAAGCAAATGAAGGAAGAACAAAAAGAAGATAAGGAAAAAAGAGCTAAGGAAGAGAGTTTGCAAAGGAAGATGCAAAAGGAGAAGAAGAGTTAGAGAAGGAAGAGAGTTCGCAAAGGAAGAGTTAGCGACAAAAGATAAACTGTGACAAAATAAAAATATGCGACCATATCAGATGTGATGAAATAAACCATGTTAGAAGGTGTGCAGTGACACAACGAATGAAAATGGTAGTTCGAGGAAAATCGTGGGTACGAGTTTTGCTAGATTTGGAGGAATTCATATGTGTGTTAAGGGATAAAAGCATCTTTGTAATTCGGGATGTTAGTTCCTACTGACAAGTGTCACTAGAATAGGAATGACATCCTATTGGATAACTAAATGAAATTGGCTGATAGCGACATGTAAGAGTCTATAATAAGGAAGAAACTAGGATATGTGCAGGTTGCTTACCTATCTTTTGTTGTTGTTTTATCTAGTCAATTCTATAGAGAGTTAATTAGTTGTCTTGTAAATATTTGAAGAATATACAGCTAAGAGTGTAGAAGTGTAGAGAAGACCAAGTCAATCCAGGTTGTGCGCAGATCGATACTAGGGTTGAAGAGTCAAGAGTCGTAGAGTTGTAGAGAAGGTTGATTCGATCATGTGTGGATCAACAATAGATTCAAGTAGAGAAAAACCAGTGACAGAAGACCATAGAGAATGAGAGGAGAGAGATGTTTGTATAGATAAAAGAAGAAGACCTAGAACAGAGTCTACAACTCAGTGCATAGACAAAAAGGTGTCATATAATTTTCATTCCAGATGAAGAGAACCTTTGTCGTTTCTCCTAGATGGGTTTCCATGTTAGATACTGTGTGGATTAATGTGTAAATGATGAATGCGTTTGTGTTGCATGAATGTTTACTATGAATAAATGTGTATATAATTGCTTATGAATGAGTTTATATGCATATATTGCACTGTTGTAGTCAAAATCACCTGTACCTCATTATATTTACTATTATAATATCTGTCAACAGATGAATAGAGCTGCATCTTAACTGTGCATGATAAGTATGAGGAATACACCCATTGACTTTGGTAGAGCTAGCTAGAAATGTGCCAAGAAGAGTAAACCCATCCCCATCCAACTGTGGAAACTTGGTTCTAGAAGTTACCCATAAGGAGATACCTTGGGCGAGACTGTATCTATATCGCGGGTACTGCCGAGTGGTCCTGGATTTGTTGGTCCGATATCATAGGATTTGTTGCACACAAAATAAGGTATGAACTTGGGTCGAAGAGAGGAAATTCCAACAACCCCAATATCCACTGATTGCATTTTCTCTATAACAAAACCATAATGATATAGATTAGGTTATGATTTTTTTAAAGAATAATCGTTGAAGGGTAAACCCTTTTAAAAATTAAATGACAGAGAATGATTTCGTATTTCATAAGTTATTCTTATTTTGTTTTAAATATTTACTTATTTCCCTTAAATTTAATATTTAAGGAGATCAAAATTATAAAGATTATTAAAAAAAACTAATGAAGATAAATCCAACTAACATGATAACATTCGTTATCATAAATGGTTTGTTAATAGAAAAAATGATCCATCATCAAGTTGCATGAATATTTTGGTGTAAGATAGGACATTTTGTTATGTGCCCTATGTCCTTCGCGATCAATTAATGTGGTGGTAGTTGCATAGCAAATTATTAGATCTCAAGTATCTTGAGATCTAACAATATGCTGGGTAGCGGCCTCCACATTAAATGTTACATAACAAGCTCATTAATTTTAGCTCATACACCTTTAAGTAGCCAACAAGATCTCAAATGTCGAAGAACAAGAGCATTAATGACTCATTGTGAATGAATATTTGAAGCATGAGATACGGTTACTTTGTATTCCCAAACTTTTCCCCCCACCCACTACCAATTTAATTTATTATAATTTCCCCCAAAATGCATATATTTCTTTTTCTTATGGATCATGGCAAATCATCACTTAAAGCACTAGGCCCCACCCTACTCCGTGTTCGTAACCATCGTTTAAAATGGCATCTACATTCACTTTTTTTATTTGCTATGGGGTTATTAGCTCCTGATACATGGGTGGATTCCACTTCCATTTTTTAACTTAACACCTTCATTTTTTGGGTTATTCTGGTGATTGAGGGTGAGTAGATTCATGTTTTTATTACAAGTGCATTTAATTATTAGAGACAAGTCACAATCACCGTAGGCTTCCTCTGACTGATGTGAAACGTAATTTTGAGTATTTGATAGGTTGTTTGGCTTGACTTTATCATTAGTCCTTGCCGAAGGGCAAGGTAGTATTGTTTTCGAAGGGCAAGGTAGTATTGTTTTCGATAGTTGTTGACTTAGCATTAGTTAGTTTAAGTTGACTCAAATGCAATGTATCCTTTTAACCAAAGTTTTATGTTAATTTCTCATTAATTAATATAAAATATAGTAGTATTGTTTTCTATAGCTGTTGACTAAGCATTAGTTTAAGTTGACTCAAATGCAATGTATCTTTTTAACCAAAAGTTTTACGTTAATTTCTCATTAAATAATATAAAAATGGATTTTTTCTCCATATTGATTGGATTATAGTTTGAACTGTTATAGTTTGAACTGTTATTGGAGAGGCAACGAAGTAAGAATTGGGAATATCTCCTTGCATTGTTTCTTACACTCATTTGGAGTGTCATTAAATTATAGCTTTTGACAATCAACTTACCAAGGCCCACTTATACCACGTCTGCAACACCAGTGAAATATCTCATCTGCAACTGCATTGCTTCATCCATATCTCTATCTGCATTGAGATATTATCTTCACCCATATCACTATCTAGATTGATATTTTCATTAAAGGACATCTATGATACTCAATTACCATGCAAGGGATTCACCACTTTTGACTTCCTTCACAGTCACGACCACCTCATTGACAACCAACTATGGTCAACCTTCAGTGCCTTCATCCTTCGCCACCACCCCTTCAAATTTCGTTGCCTTCATCACCACTATTTTCATGACCTTCAACTGACTGTTTACAATCATTTTACCGAATTTAGAACATTTAAATGTCATATGCACGTCCTTCTCATTTTCATGTACATATGTTGCGTTCTCATATTCACCTACACATTCAGGCAGATTGTTGTTTTTGACGTTGAATGCATCGTGCACATAATTGAAATGAAAGATTTTTCTTTAGACTCAACACACAACATAGCAACTTTATCTACAACATAGAAGCTTCATCACCTGTAATTCCATTCATTGTAAATTTTCTGCAAAATCCTTAAAAGCTTGTTGTCCATCATTTCTCTGCATAGAAGAAGACTGTTGCATTGTATAAACAACATGAGTTTGTACATATTTATATATGCATCTTCTTTATCCATTTCATACTTCAACTGAACCTGCATCCTCTTGATTAGTTTGATACTTAGACTGAATATTTAGAAAAACATACAGAGTTGGACCTGGTAGTTTCCAACCATCATGCTCGTAGGGAATGTTTTCAAACCCGCGGTGAAGCCCCATACTCCTTGTTGCACTATGTGAAATAGAACCTGTGCACATGGTTTCGAACTTATGGCGAAGCATTCTACCTCCTCCTTTTTGTACAATATTGAATGGATCATTCTGAATGGTGTTCAAAGGAAGAGATCCCATGTAACTTTATCTGTTTATGCTCACATCATGCCTATTCTCGCACCAGCTTCTTTCATTAATATTTTGTATGGTAGTTGCAGTTAAAACATCTATGGTTTTTTGTCAAATTCCAATTGAATTCCAGTTCATGGCCACTTTAGTATGATCATAGCACCCTGCATTATTCATGGTTAACATGCTTTAACAAAATAATTTCCAAGAGGCACTCACAAACATAACCGGTAACAACATGTTTGAACATTTAAACAATACAAACCATTAAAAAAAGATGCATGCGAAGTCAAATACCAAACCACTATCATTGTTGAGTTGTGAAGCACAAGCACATGCTTAGTGTATGTGTCCAAACTTTAGTCTCAGATACCCTTGCTATGGCTGCTTTATCCCTTTTTTTCGCCTGATCCTGATAATGTTATAACACTATTGAAAAACTCAGAAAATGCCAGCTGTAGTACTAATTATAGCATAGCCATGACTCCTAATGCTGCTGCCTTCCATGACAATATTGGCAACAGTATATTACAAATCTCAATCTAAGAAAAAACCAATACATAATTCATACCTGATTTGTGGCGTTTAAAAGAGCCACAACACTTGTAAAATTGTGGGTTGCTAGCCGTGGCGTTTATATCCTTGAAGGGAAGTTGTAATCATCTGCACTCATGAATTGAATTTGATTTAATTTAGGGGTGACTGTTCATTGTGGGTTGCTAGCCGTGGCGTTTATATCCTTGAAGGGAAATTGTAATCATCTGCACTCATGAATTGAATTTGATTTAATTTAGGGGTGACTGTTGATGTACATTAGCTCTTTTAATGGATTTCCTTGAATTACGGCCGGATGACGTCTAGGGGTGAAGGAATTTGCAAATATTCTACCATGGGACTGCCCAATGGTTTGAATCCTATGCTCAAGACACTGCCTACAAAAAGTGCTTGTAACAAATTTGAAAAGACATTTCAAATCCAAATAACCACAATCCAAATGTATTTATATTTTTACATTCCTGTGAATCAAGATATATTCCAATGCTTCATGTTTCTACATCAATTTGGAACTTGAAAATGCCAATTTGTGAATCCTCAATCCTCAAGAAATCCTACAGAAGACAAATATGTAAAATCCTATTTCAGTATTCAAAAGACATGGGCATAAGAAATATACATGTTCCAGAGCATGCATTCTAGCAATGTCCATTTTAGTGGGAGAATCCAAAAATATTTGTGCAGGGATAGGAGGCACAGTCATGAAGGGTCAACCAACATGAGTAGTTGAGCCCAAGATAGAAATATGGGGCCTCGCATTTGGAAAAGAAATAAGCGTTGCCGGAAGTATAAGAACTATTAGGGGCCTCATGATATGTGTCGACATAGCTATTGTCGGGATTATAACACCACTCTAAGAGTATCTCAGGGGGATGCATAAATGCCAAGCTTTCCAAGCCTCAGTTTGCTTCAGAAACTTCATTGCTCCATTCTTTTTGTCCCAATGAATCGATACATATGGATCTCAAACAGTGACAAAAATTATCTTCTTCTCCGCATTCTTATTAATTTTTGTGCACTCTATGTTTTAAGATTTTCTTTTATTACAAATCTCCTTCTGCCCAGGCATTATGTACATGTATCTTTGCTGCATTTTCTTTTTGTTATTTATGTTTTCTGACTATCATTTTCATAGTAGAGACAACATCCAAGGAAACCAGTTGGAAAACTGTTGTTGATGAAACCACTAAGAGACGAGCGCGACCATGGGAAAAATAGTTTCCAAATGTACCTGTAAATGAAATCTCTGAGCCCCAGTCAACCTGCAAGAATTGACACACTAATTGGAACTGGGACAAGTTTATTAAAAAAGAAATTACCACAAAACTTTAAAATACAAATCAATGGGCACTCAAAAAATACTTGTATTGATGAATAATTGTTGAATTGTTTCCAAATGTACCTGTAAATGAAGTCTATTTCAATATTGCATCTGATCAATAGACAAAGAAGACCATCGTGATGATTTGCAAAACACTCACGCAATCAGGCCTCAACAAATTCTTGAGAATAATTATCTGTCCAATAATTACCAGTACTTCATATAATAATGAAAACTATATACACTGTGACACCTGAAAACCAACAAATTTTTGCTTTCTCTACATAACAATTGTTTCATACAGTCACGACTGCTTCCCTATAGCATATACTATCAACTTAAACTTAAATGCAATACCTACATGTCAAAGAACTAGTTTATATTCTAGTCCTGGGTCTAATATTAGCAAATCTCATTAAAAGAAGATCTTAGATGGGGCCATCGCAGGTCTGAAAGACCTACCTGCCGAAATATGTAGTATCACAACTAATAATATGCATTTTATTAACAGACATCGAAGGTCAAACGAGTAGAATTTATAGAAATATCTGAAAGGTTGGATACCTGCGGGTGAAAAAAGAATAACATAAAGCACCTTCTGGTCACCTACTTGTTTTACTTAGCCCAAATATATGATAGCCACCTAGGAAACCCGCCAAGATGGGAGACCTACGGACACCACGTTGCATACATGCACAATAGTTTGGAGTTTGAATTGTGCTACCACATTGCACCCATGCAGTTTCGAGTTTGAATTGTTTCTACAACGTTGCATGTATGCATGTTGGGGTTCAAGTAATTGATGATTGTCATGGTTTGTTCTTCATGTTGAGAAAGAGTCATATACGGTGACATTTAATGGTCTAGCATTATAACATTACTAGGTATAAAAAATGCTCCATATTTCATGTGCATTATTAGGTATACAAAATACTTCATGCTAGATGTGCATACTAGGCATACTTCACGTTCATACGAAACAGGGAGATGTGCATACTAGGAATACTTCAGGTGCATACAGAACATGGAACTTACCTTTGCACCACCAGGGAACTCACACTTGAATTATACATGGATGAAGGAACATGGAACTCAATTTTGCACCACCCATTGAGCCGAAGGATCGGGAATTGGAGCAAGACCAACATACATATATTTTTAACTAGGCACCACACCAAGCACGAGGAACCCATAGTTTGCTTACAACTTAGATGCACACAAATCAATAAATTCAATGTGGTTGCCCATCCTCCTTGAATTAAAGTTGAAGCTTGGCCAGTAAACAAAATCAAACTGAAGTTGAAGCTTGGCTAGTAAACAAAATCAAAGTGAGACTCTAAGTGCTTGAGTTTCTTTTGCAATTCCAATGCTATATATTAGCATTTGAAAACTTGATCACAAACTTCAATGCCATTAAAGAGAATATTACATCAGCTGCCATTTGGTGGCGACAAAATTACGGCACCACCAGCCATACAATTTCACCTTCTCTAATAATAAGTTTGCCTTTAAGCATATGTTTACATATTTACAACATATTACACATTATAAATTTTATGGGCAGGGACTTCGCCATCCTATGGCACTTGTTGGTTTAGGTATATATTTTATTTTAAAAAAATTAGGCCTTCTCTGATTGATGTGAAACATAGTTTTGAGTATTTGATAGGTTGTTTGGCATGACTTTATTATTGTTATAGATGTATATTTTCTTAAAAAAATTAGGGTAAAATTTGGTTTTTTTTTTTTTTAAATTGATTCATTCAAATTATATTAGGGTGAAATTATTTTAAGTAAATATTACCAAAATTATCTAGTACTATATAAAATGCTTAGAAATTTGAATATTTTACAAATTACATGGTTAGAATTTAAGAATTAGTAAAATTTACGAAAGTTTTTACACTTTTAACAAAATATAGATGTGTAGACCCTTTTAGTTTATGTTCATTGGGGTTAATATAATCCTACCCCATTGCACCTATCTCCCACGTTAAAGATTTTAAATATATATATTTTTAATAAAAATGTTAAATATTTTAAATATATTTTTTTAATAAAAATGTTTATATTATATTTAGTCAAAAACAAAATCATAGTTTTATCTATTTAGTGGAAGTTACATAAAGACATTATGGAATAAACAACTTTGGGAGATATCTTAGCATTAACAAGATTGGATAATTCCATAACAGTTATTCTTATTATGTGTTATAGTGTATTCTGAAACTTTGTTTACATCACTTAATTCATGTTATAGAAGCAAAACATATCTAAATTGTTAGTTAAAATTTATTTCCTACTCTTAATTCTTTTTCTTGGACATCAGACATTCTCCAATGAGAAGTCTCAAGTGTGTTTAGTTTAATGGACAAGTTTCTTGGAAATTATACATTGTCCCGTGGGAAGCCTCAAGTGTGTTTAGTTTAATCGACAATAATATTGGGTTTTACTTGATTGGGGAGATATCTTTATCTTTCATTTATTGACCTTTTGACTTTTTTCAATTATTAAGAGTGTTTTCAAGGTTTTTTTATTTTTCCTTATTCTATATTTGTTTCTTATGCTTTTGAGGATATAGTTTCTTTTCCTACCTTTTTATATTCTCCATTTCTTCTTAACCATTTAGAATCCATATGGTTTCAAAAACTTAACACCTTCCATGGATAAGGATAACTTAACATATCTAATTTTCTCCTCAGAGGATATAGTTTCTTTTCCTACCTTTTTATATTCTCCATTTCTTCTTAACCATTTAGAATCCATATGGTTTCAAAAACTTAACACCTTCCAGGGATAAGGATAATTTAACATATCTAATTTTCTCCTCAGTAAGTTGCCATTAGGAAGTTGGTTTCCTTGCATAATTTGTAGTGGAATAAAATTCTCTAATAGATCAATTTGTAGTTCCACTAATTTATTTTCCAATCAAGCAAAAATTGTTTAGTAACTATTTTCCTAGACCAATATTTTAATATTATAGTTTTGAAGAATTTATTTCTCAATCAAGCAAAAATTGTATAGTAACTCTTTTCTTATACCAATTTATTTTAATACGGTCTTGAAGAGATCAAGAGACAAGATTCTTAATTGCTATCACTTTGGTGGATATATTTATCAAAATTGTCCTGGAAACATTATCTAATACCTCCTCATACTAGAGATGCATGGGGAAGTTAGGGAGACACACCCAAATGAAATTTAATGGAACTAAGATTATTCTTGGATTAAACTTAAGGGACATGGAAGCCACTTGTACACTAACCCAAAAAACACAGGCCTTCCCAGATAACCTTTTTCTTCTCTACTTTTTATGGTAACAAAATTATAAATAAGCCTCATCTTACATTTGTTTCCCTAATATGATAAAATTAAATCTATGAGAAAGACAAAATCTCCTAAAACAACAAACCAAGACCTGCTTCATGCACTAATATTGGATTTTTTTCTCCATTCCTTTTTATTTGAGTGGGATCACAAGGTTTCATATGCCTTCTCTACTATAAAATATGATTGACCTCTTTTGTACTTAGATTTGGCCCTTAATCATATCGCATAAGATTTGGCCCTTAATTATATCGCATATGAGGGATCCTTGAGGTATATGACTTCCATTCCTTTTTATTTGAGTGGGATCACACGGTTTCATATTCCTTTTCTACTATAAAATATGATTGACCTTTTTTGTACTTAAATTTGACCCTTAATCATATTGCGTATGAGGGATCCTTGAGGTATATGAATTCTTTGAATCTCTATGATTGTTGCTTCTTCAATTAGGTAAAGTCTAAAGAGCAACATGTGCCTTCTTCTCAAAGGAATGTGATTTGTACCACTACCTTTAATTGTCTTTGAAAACGAATCTTGCAAGCCTCAACATTTGTTTTTTTTCCCACTTTATGATTCCATTGTTGTGTAGTCTTAAGGGTATGCAAATCAGATCTGTAGTTCATCCCTTCCCACCTCTCATTATCTCTATATACACACACCAATATATCTTATCCTTTGTTGAAAAATAAAATGTCATGTTTAAAAAAAAAGCTTATTTTTACATAATATAAAAATTAAATAATAAATGAATCAACTTAATCATTACTCCATTATTATATTAAATAAATGGAACACATGAATCAAGGGTCATTGAGTATATACTCATTCCATTTTTGAAATGCTTAATGCTAACCAACTCTTCGAAATAAACTCAAACTTATAAATTAGAAATAAATAATATTATCTTCAATTTTAAATAGAGGTTGATATGGAGGAGATTCCTTTTCCCAAAGCAGACTTCTCGGCAATCTATCTTTCTTTGATAGCATAATTCTCAAAAGGTCTTAGTGACTTATTTCACCATAAGTATAAGTGATTAACAGATTCCCATTGAACTCGGGGTAGGTTTGCTCATTTGACCTGTTGTAACAAGGCTTGAAGGGTAGGCGAGCCCATCGAGACGTCTCAGCCCCTGCTAAGTCACAAGTTATTAGTATATCTGGCTTGCGGGCCGTTGGATATACTCTTGGGAGGTTGTTGTTCCATGGCTAAAAAAAACAAGTTCCCATTGAACCGGTGGATGTTGTTAGTTGATTAGACTCTAATAGATATAGTAGAAATATTGTAATTAGTGGATTGGGATTTTCTTAGATTGGAAGGTCTAAGAATATTTTATAATTAAAAATTCTATAATTAAAATTTTAGAAATTATTTTATCATCATCATCATAAATTACTCATTAAGCCTATATTATTAAGTTTTATATGCTTAAGGATTTTTGTTTTTAAATTTCGTTAGTATTTTTCAATAATTTTATTTTCCAACTATTTTAAAGTTTATGCTGTTATCAAAATATTTTCAAAAATTTAATATTAAAACGTAATTTAATAATGACTTAATATTTAAAATTTAATTTAATTATTTTTTTAACAATTTAGTTATTTATTTTATTTTATTTTTTAATTTAATTAAACTTTTTGAAATTATTTTAAAATAGATTTCATATTAATTCTTAGTTAAATCAAAATTATTAACTTTAAACATATTAGCCTAATTATGTTATTTTAATTTTTTTTCAATATTTTCCTATAATTTATTTTCCAATATGTTTATGTATATCTTTTTTCTTTTTTTTTGTAAGCAGCACCAATATAGATTCATATTCAAAATAACAAAATAAGTGTACAAAGCATTAAAATATTGTTACGGGGACTTTAGACAAACATACCACTCGCCTAATCTGTCAAAAATACTAGAGTTGGGGTTAGGAGAAAAATGTGAAAGTATGCTCTCTTTAGAGCTATAAAATGTGATAGACATATTACAAATTAAAAACTGGCTTTATATAGACATGAATTGACATATTTTAAAACCAAGGAAACCCAAAAAAGATGCGAGTCCCAGAAGGAACCAGGGATGATAATGGAGCTTCTAGGTTGTTGCATCTTCTGCAAAGAAGTTCGGTGTTTGCTACAGGATTGGGCAAGGTCTGTAATCATCCACTGGATTTTGTGGTTGCATTAGGGATGAGCAGAGATGACTTCTGTTGGATCCTTATAGCCACACTTAACATGCATAGTGATTCTTGTTTTTTCCCTAGGTTCCTACAATAGACTAGGAGAATTTCCCATCACCGCCGAGGTCTCACCCTTCCCATGCTGGTCCTTGTCTCTATTGCCATCTGCGCTTCAGGCACTGGGAAACACCGAATAGTGCCTCAGGCTAAAGTTTTCTTCCAAGGCTTTAAGCTGCGCATTAGTCTGGTTAATACTAGTGCGCATGCATTGGGCCAACTCACTGGCACCATTGCATTTGACATTCATGTCCTCCATCAACAGTCCCAACATATTCTTAACCATCCAGTAATGGTTAAGCCTATCGTTGCTCCATCCCGATGCAATATGATTAGATACCACCTTAGATTCCCACTCATCAATCATACACCGAACATGTAAGGAAACCTACGCTACGAAACCATCAGTATCCCTAATTTTTTCCTTACGACGCTCACCATCCTAACTGGTGCTGCCTTTGTTTCGAGTGCCTCTTTGTCTAGGAATATTCTTCTTCAGCCTTGCAGAACCAAAATTGAACACATAGGATTGATCACATAGCAGAGTCAAGAAAACCAGAATGTGCGTAGGAAGGAGATTAGCAGGCCTTATAGTTTGAAGTGCTGACATCATAGAGCTCTGCGTTAACACATGAAGGTATTAATTCTCCTTTGTCATGGACCAGACTAAACGTGACAATCCAGCTGCAAGCATTTCATCTCCCTTAGCATTTAATTTACCTACGCTTCCATCCACCATGCTTCTCGCGTCGTCACCACGTGGTCTAAGGTATCGCATGTCATCTCTCTTGTCACCCGCATCCAAGGTTGGAATATCTTGGCTAGAAATCTGTTGACAGTCCTTGAGAAAAGCCTCCAAATTGAGAGAGGTAAAGTTGCTATGAATCAGAGTGGAATTACAACAAACCCCCTCATTGGAAGGTCAATGAATTGGATTTTCATCTAACGTGGTGGACGGTAATAGATTTGTAGATTTGAATGATTTCATATAGTTTTCTTAGTCTGTACTACATTTGCCAATTAGGTGAGATCTTCTCCTTGTGTGTTCCATTCTGCAAGCATGTGGCCAGTGATTGGATTATTTTTGAATATGCATCGGCAATTAGTGGGAGAAGATTTAGATTCACATCCATTGGAACTCCTTCTGTTAGCTAGGATAGTTTTTATCCATTAATTTTGTCATGTCCCATGTATCCACAATAAACATGTTTTATAGTTCTAGTACAATCCCGGATTGCTCCCACAAATCTCGCTTCTCCTGGGTTTCCCTTAGATGCACCATCAAAATTAAGTTTGTAGAATCTTGACGGCAGTGTCTCCTAGTTTTCTAGGCTAGAGATGTGCAACTTAGGGGGGAATGTGTGGGGAGTAAAGTATTTTGGATACATCCCCCATCCGAGAAGAATATCTTGTTCGGATTGAATACTGGGGAGATCAATGTTATTCCAGTCACCCGATAGAAGAGTTTCTTGAATATTTTTCTGGATTCCTATCCAAACTTCCTTAGCATTGTTGTATTTTTCATAGAAGATGCACTTATTTCTTTCTTTCCAGATATTCCAGACAACAAATCCCGAGATGAGTTTCGATAGTCTATTGAGGAGCTTCCTTTGATAGGGTTTCTCCCCCCACAATTGGAGAGTTTGGATCACATCGCCTTTAACTCTCTTAGACAGTTTTGATTTTTCCTCCACGAGATTCCATATAGTGTCAGCTAGTGCACAAGAATCCAATAGGTGGTCTATTATTTTAGAATGTTCCCTACATGCAACACAAAAGGATGGTCCATGAAATCCTTTGTTTATCAAATTATCCTAGGTTAGGATCTTGAGTTGAGTGAGCAACCAGAGGAAAGTGGAGATTTTGGGCCAAAAATTGGAATCCCAGATTCTCCTCCAGAGGAGATTAAGAGGTTCCATTTGGATTTGAGTTTGGAGTAAGTAGGCTTGTTTGGTCATAATGTTCCTTTTGTGTTGTGTCCCCATGTGATGACATATCCTTCCTCTCGAACTTTAATATGTCTATTATGAAGTTCCAACCAGATCGTTTCCAAAGATACATCATCTCGGTGGGTTCTTTTCTGAGACGAAAATGGTTTTGAGTAGTGTTATTCCAAACCTGCAAATTCAAGAAGTATGATAATTTGGGTAATTGTTGCCAGGAATCATGCCAGAAATTGGAGTGGGCTCCATTTCTGATTTCCTAGAAGCTGTGTTGTTGGATTAAAGTACACTGAGAGTTAGCTGCTCTCCATATCAGCGATCCTGGTAGGTCCAGGTCATAGCGAATTAGTGTTGGCGTGGTCCAGTCTTGTGCATATTTTTTATTCCAAAATAGCACCTAAGGGGTGGTGTTTTTCGTAATCCAATTCCACCAAATTTTGCCAGATAGGATCTTATTATTTATTTTAGGATTTCGAATACCCAGGCCCCCTTCTCGCTTGGGTAGGGTTACTGTTTGACACTTGACCAAATCCCATTTGTGTTTATTACCTTCCCCACCCTAGAGGAAATCACATTGTATATTGTGGATGGCTTTGAGAACCCATTTAGGGGCAACCAAAACAAAAAAAGGTAAAGGGACATTGATTGCAAAACCGATTGAGGAGGGTGAGTTTGCTAGCAAGGTTTAGGGTCCTGTAGGTCCGGGAAGAGATTTTAAGTTTCAGTTTGGATAAGAGATCTTTCCATGAAGAGTGTTTGATGGCAGATTAAAAAAGGGGGACACCAAGATATTTGGAGGGAAGAGAGGAGATGGAGAAGCCACAAATGCGTGCAACATTAAGTTGAGTTATTAGGTCGATGTTAAACAAGAAGAGATGAGATTTTTCAAGATTTATTGTTGTTACAGAGGCCTCCAAGAAGGTGTCAAGGAATTTTGAAATGCATTGAGATTCCTGGACAAAGGGATGGCCAAAGAGAAAATTGTCATTGAAAAACTGTTGGTAGATGTGGCGGGGGGGTTATCATGCATGGGGATATCTCGCAGTGCTCCTTCCGAGAGTTTGATTTTTATAAGTCTTCCTAGACCCTCATCCACAAGGATGAAAAGCAAGGGTGATAGCAGATCTCCCTGGACAATTCCTCTGGAAGGGGAGAAAGTGGTGGAGGGTGCTCCATTGACCAGGATGGAAAAGAAGGCAGAAGAAGTAAGGAATAGGATCCACCTAGTCCAATCTTGATAGAAGCCGAAGGAAAGGATCATTTTTTCCATAAATTCCTAGCTAAGTTTATCAAAGGCTTTGGAAAGTTCAAGTTTGATAAGCATTCCATGTTTTTTGGTGATCCTTAAAGAGTGGGTGATTTTGTGGGTGAGTATGATTCCATCCATGATTTGTATTCCTTCCACTAACTAGTTTGCTCAGGTGAGATGAGCAGAGGTAGGATGGTTTTTAATCTATTGGATATGACTTTAGTAATGATCTTATAAACCACATTGCATAGAGAGATGGGTCAAAAGTTATTAGGAATCATAAATTTTGTCCTTCTTGGATTTGATAATCATAAATTTTGTGTTGTTAGTGTCCTTCTTGGATTTGATAATCATAAATTTTGTATTTTGTATGGCAAGTGTCCTTCTTGGATTTGATAATCATAAATTTTGTGTTGTTAGTGTTGAGAGTGATACCCATGGAAGTGCATAAATCCTTAAGAAGTCGTAGTTGCTTATCAGGATGAGATGGACACCTTGCTAGAAGAACAATGTCGTCAACATAGAGAAGAAGGATGATAATTATTCGAGCTATGAATGTATTAGCAGAGCATGCTTCTTCTAAACAACCTTCTAGCTTGTAGATGTAAATACCAAATTGAGTAGGGAAGAGGGGTGGTTCACCTTAAGTTTCACATAAGTTGTTCAGCATTTTAGGTATAATAAAGAGTAAACAACATGAGCATCTTATAAATCCATTTAAGAATTTAACATGCTATTTACAAACTAATGCAATTATTATTATTATTATTATAACTTATTAAATAAAAAATATTAAAAACAATTTAGTGAAAGAAAAACAAATATATTGTGATAATAAACACTTAATAAAAACATGTAACTCTTTTTTTATTATTTTTTTACATTTTATATTTAAATAAATTAACTCCCTTCTTTAATCTTTTAACTTTATAAATTTAAATCAAATTAATTCTCATGTTTTGATTTTTAATTATTTATAATATTTATGTGATTATAACGAGTCAAACACTCAATAAAGATATATGACTATTTTTTAAGTCTTTTATCTTTATATTTAAAAAAAACTAGTAGTCTTTTTATTATTATTAATGTGTCATTTTATTAATATTTACAATTTTATTAAGTTCTTGAAGGTAGTGAATGGAATAATTTTATTATTAAAAAATATAATAATATTATTAATATCTATAATTATTTTTATTAATGTATCATTTTTATTAATGTACCATTTTTATTAATGTACCATTTTTATTAATATTTATAATTTCTTAAGTTATGAAAGTATTTATAATTTTTTAAGTTAATTTATGAAAGTATTGAATGGAATAATTTTATAATTTGTTATTAAAAAAGTTATAATAATATTATTAATATTTATAATTTATTTTAAATCTAAGTAATTGAATAATTTTTTTTATATTAATAATTAAAATAATTATTTTAATTGTTTAATGTAATATTTTATAAATTAAAAAATATAATAATAATATTAGAATTTTAATTTTATTATTATTATTATTATTTGTATTTATAATTAATAAATTTAACACTTACTCACCTCGTAGGACAATATAATAATTATCATATTAATAAATTAAACAAGAAAATACTTTAGCAAAATAAAATAACTAAAAAATTTAATATTATAATTTAGAAAAAAAAAACATGCTGCAAACAAGAATTCTTAACATTAAAAAAAAAAGTGCAAACAATGAACTTGAAGATCCCAAATATTATTAAGGCAACATTGGATAAAATTACATACAACTATGAATTAGCAGATTTGCAAGTGGAAGAATTGGTGATATGGATTTCCCTGCAGGTTTTGGTTTTGATTTTGATTTTGTGACACAGCCATGTAGTATTAGTAAATCTGAAATAAACGGCCAGTACATCAATGATAATCATAATGATCTTGACCATGGATTTCATCTTCAAGATATGACTCATATTGGATCTGCAGGGCTCTTTGAAAACTTGTCAGGACAATCAAGTAGTTATTCCGAGCCCAAAACCCTAACAGATCTAAATCCCAGCTCGATCTCGGTTTGTAGCGAACTCATCACAATGGATCATCAAAACTGGATGGATATGGACGAAAATTCTGGGCAATTCGACTGGGACGACACCGATCCGGAGATCATAGGATCGAATCCTGCTGCTACCCAAGCTTTGAGTTCTAACGGCGGTGTGGTGCTGCAGCAGCCGCAGCAGCGTCGAACATCCAAAAATTTGTATACCGAAAGAAAGCGAAGGATGAAATTGAAGGAAACACTTCTTAACTTGCGATCTGTAGTTCCCAAGATCAGTAAGGTATGTCTATTTTTGCATTAATTAAACCTCTCAGAGTCAGAACCGAATGTGTGCAGGGCTTTGCAGAGTAGACCCTGAAATAACTCAATAACTGTTCAGATTTAGCTCTTTCATCTTCTTATGTATGAAATAACATTCTTTCAATGCTTAACTCTGTCATGCAAATAAAGATTGTGTATGCCTGTGAACAGATGGACAAACAGTCAATAGTAGGAGACGCTATCAGCTATGTGCTAGATCTGCAAAAGAAGGTCCAGGAGATTCAAGATGAAATCAAGGTACTCTCCACCTCAAACAGACCTGATCACCATACTCAACTAATGGCGGAGACGATCGAACCTCTAACAAATGCTGATTGTGCCAGTTCAATGAAGAATTTGCCAGATAAATTGGTTAAACATGGAAAGATACAGCTGGAAGTAAGTACAAATATCTCCTTGCAACTATCTGTAATTAACAGTATTTTCTCAGTTGTCATAAGGTATTCACATAAGATTTATGCTTGTGCCAGGTATTCATGAATATGGTTTGTGATAAATTTATTTACAAATTTTAGTTTTATTCATAAAAGTCCAAAAGAAAACATCAACCATAAAAGAGAACGTCTCATAAAATACTTAAAGGGAATGTACATGTAATTACTAGTATAGATGGATATTAAACTTTGAAATACTGAACACCGGGATGCTGAAAGATATGAGACTTTTTTGGTTTTTAAGCTTTGGGAGATGTTTTAGATTCCATTTTGTTTATGTTTATTATTAGCTGTCATATCTGTGTTTATGGATGCTGTATTGCAATGATGGTTTGTATATGGACTGGTGATGTTTTGAGAAGTTTTGTTGTAAATTTTGTTTATGGCTGAACTGAACTTTTTAAGCAAATTTTTTTTATGTGACTATATGCATAATATGGGTATATGGGGATGATCTTGATTGGATGGTCAGATCTGTTTTTTTTAATGCTGTTTTGAGATGATGGTTTGTATGGACAGGTGATTGAGAATTGCTCTGCATATCTATGAACTAAACTGAACTATTTTGCTTTTAGTTAAGCAAAGTTTTTGATGTGACTATATGCATATGAATATGTATATGAGCATGATGATCATGAATGATGAAGATGAATATGAGATCTATAATAATATGTATGTAATTTGTAATTAATGATGGTATGAAATCTGTATGAAGTTCTTAAGAGTGGTTTAAGAATTTTGTAAGTAACATTTTTGATAATGGACAATATTCAGTTTTGATATTGGTCCATTGAAGACTGTATTTCTGTTTATAAATAAAATTACAAATTTTTTTCTGTGGAAAAAAAAAGATGGATACTAAACTTTGAAGTATAAACATACATTAAATTTAATATTAATTTTTGAAGTATCTACAGATATCATAATCTTTTCCATTTTTTTATATCCTTTTGACATTTAAAAAAAAATCTGTATTTTATGATTTGTTTTTAATTTAATTTAATCTAATTTTTATTATATAGACTTGACAAATCTATCAACTAGCATATCCACATAGTTCACATCCATATGGATCTGGATCAAGTAGGTGAGATAACATAGTTATGGAATGGAATGGAAGAAAGTTTGGAAATATATATTATTTTAGCTGAACTGGTTTAGTGTGAGTTTAACCATGCCTAGCTACATGTTATCATCCAAATCCTTATTGTTATCCATTTATTTATTTTTTATATTATTTTTATTTTTATCTCACATTCTTTTACTTATTCACCATGAAGTGTCGGTTATCTATTCATGAGCTATACAAGTTATCCATGCATTGTTACCAGTTATCCATTCATCACTTTTTCTTTTTATTTCACATTCTTTTAGTTATTTACCATGAATTGTTGGTTATCTATTCATGAGCTATATGAGTTATTCATACATTGTTGCCAGTTATACATTCATCAGCTAGCTACTAATTTACTTTTATAATTATTTATTTTAAATTGTAAACTACTATCATAAAATGAATCATACAATACACTTGTCTCATCTTAATTAACCTTAATCCACTCCAAATCTCAAATAAAAACTTTTATCAATATAAAAATTACAGTAATCTACACATTTTCAAACGATCAATTGCAATAATCTAATATTTCTACTCAAAACTGAATTGTGGCGTCTATGTCGACTAAACGACAAAGTAAGTGAAGTATATATTTTTATATTAAAAGATCAACAAACGACAAACAGAATATATAACAAGCACAATCATTCGATAAAAATGATATAGCTATTAGGGGTATACCTTTTCTTTGGAAAAGGTACACGGTTTCAGAATTTATTTTATGAAATTCGTGTTTAAAATTTACTCTCGAAGAGAAAATTTCCACTTTACAATAGAAAAATAGAACAGGCAATAATTTAAAATTTGGACGACGTGGTAAAGTAGGATATTATCTGTCAAATCTTAAAAAACACGATTCATAGTTATCAAATGGATTTACAGCTGTGATCCATCTCATTATTTGTATGTTTGAAAAGTCTAGATCTAAATTGTTTATTATGTACGACCAAAATTTATTAATCTGAATTGATTTGACAGATGGGTCATATTACAAATTAATCAAAATGCGGCTCTCTTAAAAGGACTTTGTGTTCACACACAGCGTTTTCGTGTCTGGTTTTCTTTGAATATATGTTGAATAAAGCACGGCAATTCCCAGTTCAATCCATTGGAAAATTAGGGTTTAACTTTGATTCCTTCGTCGGCGATTTACGTATTTTGGAGCATAAATTGCGCACGATTTCCGTATTTATGTTGCCTCGTTTTCATTGATTTTGCATTGTATTGTCGGAATATTGTATCCATTTGCTGAAATTGCATATAATAGATGGTTTTCTTATGTCTCAAATCCATTTGCAACGTTTGAATTTCGATTCCAACGTTCGATTTTCGGTTCCAACTATTCCTTTTTTGAATAGATAAAACTCTATTGAAATTTGAAAGAATGTTGGTTGCTTAATGGTTGGTGCCATTGACAGGTAGACATCTGTGATGTTGGGGAAGGGGGAATATATCACGTGCGAATAGAGATGAAGAAAGAGAGTGGCGTTTTAGTGAAGCTGACGCGAGCCCTGGAATCTCTTCCAGTGCATATCATCAATTCAAACATCTGCTGCTTTGATGAATCCATTGTTTTCACACTCACTGTCAATGTAAGTAACAAGATTCGAATTCATGAGTTGAATTTAAAGAAAATATTATGTTGCAATGATGAAATGAAGCGAAAAAATTGGTGAAATGGTTTTATTTAACAACAATAAGAATGAAAACTAATTTTATGATTATAACTTGGAATGACAGGGGAATTTAATGGAAAATCCAGGTGCGGCCAACTTGGAGGACATGATTCGCCAAACAATCGGCGGTGCTTGCTTGGGCTAAACCAAATTACTATGATGCATATAAAAGTTGATTTGATTGTGAAATTGGTGCTTTTAAAAAGTTGATGATGAGATTGGTGCTTTTAAGTTTTAAGTTTTAATCTTTGGAGAGGGATAGGTCAAAAACAGTGTATATGTTATCTGATTCAAGATTCAAAAGTAGATTTTTAAAGATAATCATTGTGATCTTATTTATGTGATGACCTGCATGTTATGGAAATGACAGTAACGTATATGTGGTTTTGGACATGGTCACTTTCAATCTATTTTTTAAATTATGAAATTCATTATATTTTTGAAATTATATAAAAAGTTATATATATGTGTGTGGGGAATGGTATATTAATGTAATTTATATTTTTCTATTAAATAGTTTTTTTTTTTCCAAGAGAAAAAAGCCTAATTTTCATTCATCTTAAAGAGACCAAAAATTACATTCTTAATTCACTCTGTCAGTGAATTTCCAAGTCCTATAACCATAGGAATCATTGATAAGACTCTTAAGTCTACTATCAAAAAACAAAATTTAAAACAATACTGTTATCCACAGGTATTCCATTCTGTCCCACCACGCTGATCATACTGTTTCATCGTATAACGATATAGCATAATAGAGCATATACATATCATACTGCCGCTGTTTTAGTAGCAACATTGAAATATACATATCAAAATGCCACTGGAAATCAGATTGGTAACTAGTTTTAAATGGAAATCATAGCTCAATCTATAAACGGCCTGTGGTAAAACTCATAGCTTTGCCCTTCCCTTTCCTCACGAACTTTCCAAGAGCCAAAGTCCATGCGCAACCCTTCTTTGGATGCCTGGTCCGCATCTTTGTTGTTCTCCCTGTATACATGCCGGCAATGGAAAGCATCAAAAGATTGAATGACATTCTGTAAAGTAGAAAGAATATTGGCAATTCTAACATTTCTGCAATCTTGAATATGCATGATCCAGTTGATAACGTTCAATGAATCCCCACAGACAGTCAGCCTATTTATACCCTTCTCGATGGCAAAGATGAGTAGCAGTTTTAAGCTCATGAGTTCGGCATAGTTATTCGATCCCACTCCCAGGCCCATGGTAAGGGTGAAGTAATGTGAATCAGACAAAAAAAGTACATCCCCCCCTCCACACCTCTCGTTTTGGGCTGCACCATCAAAAAAACCCCAAGGGTGGGTTTTATCTAGTTCAATATCCAGGTTCCTTCTCTGTTCAGCAGCTCTGATATATTCGGGCAATGCTTTGAATAAACCCACCGTTTGTGTACTGGTTATTTCTGGAATACTAGCTTTTTCTTTGAAGATAGCCCCGTTCCTAGCCAACCAAATCCCCCAGATAAATAGTAACGGTAGAGTTTTTAACTTGGAGCGTGAGAAAGATCTCCACCAGGTTTCCCACACGCTATTCACTGAAATCCCCTCCCAACAATGATTCAGTCCTACCTGCCTCGTACACTCTTTCCAGACAGCCACCGTGAAAGAACACGAAATGAAAAGATGTGTATTCGTTTCCAGCTCCTTTTTGCACAAAGCACACCAGCCTGGTCCCTGAAAACTTCTCCTCTGTAAGATATCCCAGGTCGGAGCCCTGTTTTCTAGCACGCACCGCATAAACAGCCTAGTTTTTGCTGGGCATTTTAACTTCCACAAGGTTTTCCACCACCAAACCTCCTCCCTTCCCCTAGCCTCGGCACTTAAGCACGGGTATCCCACCTTTGGGGTATATATCCCCCCCGGATCCAGCTCCCAAATAATCTCATCCTCCTGCTCATTTAGCTAGATATGAGACGATTGAATGCCTCTGATATAGTTGACGTAGAAAGGCCTATCTTGTTCCCCCAGTCCCAACTGGTCTGCACTTTTCCAGTGTTGGATCCAAGGATCCTCAGGTCTCTCTTCAGCCAGCTGGTTTAAGGTGAAGATACCCCGAAAGGCAAGGGCATTGATAACTTCTTCAGGTAGAACATGTTGATGTTCACTCCCCATCCAAGGATCCCTGCCCACTTGAAGCTTTTCTCCATTACCAACATCCCAAGTCAGATTCGATTCAATTAAAGGAAAAGATTTCACCACAGCCTTCCATATAACCGACCCCCCTGTGTGTGTCTTCCTAGGCTTCCTAATCCAAGCCTCAATGCTCTCATGAGGAAAATATTTCTGTTTGATAACTTGAGTCCATAAACTTGAAGTTTTGATCAGTCTCCAGCCTCCTTTTGCTGCCAACGCTTGTGCAAACAAAAAAATGTTTTTAAGACCCCATCCCCCCAGCCCCTTTGGAACTGCAATTCTCTTCCAACTGACCCAGGGGGTCACTTGTTCATCCTTTTTACCGCTCCATAAGAATCTGAAACAGATCCTCCTAATCTGTTCAAGTGTCCCTTTTGGGATCCAAGAAAGTGACATCCAATATACTGGAATGGCTTCTAACACAGCCTTGACCAGCACCAACCTCCCAGCTCTTGACAACCACCTATAGCTCCACACCTGTAACCTTTTCTCCACCTTACCTATCAGGCAGCACCAGTCCTTTTTCTGGTAACAATTTGCTTTTAGAGAAAAGCCCAAGTATTTTAACCCTACATCAAGACCAGAAAACTTAAAAGGGAAGTTTTCTAAGAGTTCAAACTCTTCTTCCGGTCGTAGCAGATGTGTAGTGATTGTGGACTTTTCCACATTAATATCCATCCCTGTAGCTTTGGAAAAGAGATCCAGTATCTCCTTCAGTGCTCGTGTATCCCTTCTATCTCCAGAGCAGAAGATCATAACATCGTCCACAAAAAGAAGATGTGTAATAGCAAGCTGTTCACCAATACAAATTCCAGAGAAACGGCCCATCCTCTTAGCCTCATCTAAAGCCCTAATTAGACCTTCTGCCACCAACAGAAAAAGCAACGGGGATAAAGGACACCCTTGCCTCAGGCCCCTCTCAGCATGAAAAAAAGGAGAGGCCGCCCCATTAATAAGAACAGCAAAAGAGACAGTAGTTATACAGGACATAATCCATCTAATGAAGTTTATAGCAAACCCAAGATGAGTCAGTAACAATCGAAGATAAATCCAACTTACCTTATCATAAGCCTTTGAAAGATCAATTTTCAAAATAGCCCCTTTGATGCTCCTACTCTTCAAGCTGTGTAAACCTTCTTGTGCCACCCCGATTGCCTCATGAATCTGACGTCCTTCCAAAAAACCAAACTGTTTAGCAGAAATATTCTCTGATAAGATAACTTTTATTCTCCGAGCAATAACTTTCGAAACAATCTTGTAGATACAGTTACATAAGGAGATAGGTCTATATTCGTTGAGAGAAACTGGATTGTCCGTCTTTGGGATCAGTGCTATGAAAGTGGCATTGAAGCTCGTTGGTATCCTTCCCGAAGTACGAGTGTCCTCAACCACCTGTAGCAGATCCAAGCCTAAGATCTCATAAAAACCCTGAAAGAATTCAATAGTCCACCCATCCGGCCCTGGACTCTTATCTTTTTGAAAGCTGCCCAATACCTTCTTTAACTCTTCTTCGTCCACGGGACTCATCAACCTCCTATTGTCCTCCTCTTCTGCAAACCTCGGGAACATCTGTGCAACCCTAATAACCTCCGCAATAGAAGCCAGTGCAGGTGCCCTAAACAAATTTTCAAAGTAGTTCACCCCACAACTAGCTTTTCCATCAAAATCGAAATTCTCTAACCCTTCACCATCTCTCAGACACCAAATAGTATTTTCAGCTTTCCTGCCCCTGGCATATGCATGAAAAAATTTGGTGTTTTCATCTCCACAATCAAGCCAGATCGCCCGGCTCTTGAGTCTCCAAACTTCCTCCTTATCCAATAAAAGAGTGTTCCTTCTACCTTCCAGTAAAACCAAAGCTTCTTTAGATTCCAAAGACAGGAAGCCCCCCCCAACCCCTTCATAGATCTGAAGAAGTTCTGCTTCAATCTGCTTTAGTTCAGCATCCTCTCGCACTCTTTTGGATTTGGCCCAATCCTTGACCTCCCCTTTTAGTCTTTTAATATTCTCAGCAAATTGAAAGGCAGCTGATCGGTCAAGAGTTTCATAAAAAATCCTCCAATGTGCCAGGACAAGATTTTTGAAAGATTCATCCTGAAGCCAGATTTTATTAAACTTCAGGGGGCTAGGAGGGTTAACTGGCCCTTTTTTAATCTCAAAGAAAATAGGGAAATGATCAAAATTTCCCCCACTTCCAACCCATTTCCTAACCATAAAGAACCTGTCCACCAGCTGCTCTGCCACCAGAAACCTGTCCAGCCTTTTCGCAACCCTGGCTTCTCCTCCCCTGTTATTTCGCCAAGTAGGCTTCAGCTTAATCGGCTCAATGTCCAGCAACTTGTTTTCTACCAGCCTTTGGATGAAAAACCCAACTTGAGGATCTGCTATTGCATGAGGTCCCCAAATTTCGGTCTGACCCAGCGAAAAGTTTAAGTCCCCTCCCACAGCAACCGAGTCTCCTCTGAGGAGAGGATCCTGGAGCAGTGCATCCCAAAATGGAGCACGGTTCAAATAGGGCCCATAAAAATTAATCACAGACAAATTAGTACCCAAATCAGTAAAAAAGAGCTCGACTCCTAGAACAGAGTCCCTCCCCCAAGATGTCACCATCTTCGCCGCACTTAGCTTCCAACCCACAGCCAATCCCCCAGAACGACCCCGGACATCCAGAGTCACAAAAGACCATCCTGCCATCCAACTTTCCAGTTTTTCCTTGATGATATCTCCTAAACCTAAGGTCTCTTGTAGCAAAATCACATCAGGGTGTTCAAGAGTAAGCACCCTTTTGAAGGCTGATTTCTTTGTGGGTCCAGCCAACCCCCGATAGTTGAAGGACATAATCTTCATTTCCTGACATGCCTCCGGGCATTCACCGCTCTAAGTGCCCTTTCAATAGAAAGTTGTTTCCCCTCCCTCAGGTCATCCATGGCCCGCGACTGAGCCTTTGATAAGTGAGAAATTCTGCCCCTTCCCTTCCGCATCGGCTGCTGATCTTTCCCCAGTCCCCCCCCAGTCTTTTTCAAACTAGAACGAAGAAAATACCCAGATTCTGAGGTCTCGGGGGAAGATAAACCCAAATCCTCACCCCCCCTCCCAGGGTCCGGTTCAGGGGTCAATGAAGGGTCCGAAGACAAAGGGGCAGTTTCAGTAGCAGGTTCAACAAAAGGTTCAGCAGGGATACCCCCCACAGCCGACGAAACCCTAACCCGGTCATCCTTCAAAGATACAATCCCATCAACAGAGAGGCCCGATATAGACAGGTTTTTTAGCCCCTCCACCCAATCATGACCAACCAAAGAGCACTGATTTAATAACAAATTAAAAGATGGAGAAAAGGAAAAAGTAGAATTACCCGAGATAGGGAGCCCCGGAGTAACCTCTGCTTCCACCGATTCAGTAAAGGCAACCACAGCAGTTGAAGCCGATGGGCTAACAGCACGAATAACAGGTTCTCCTTCTGAATCTTGACTTGTTGGATCCGATTCCTCAGTAACCTTCTCATAGCCTGAATCCTCTGACACCAGCACAGGTTCCATAGAGGCCACCTCAGTAGGTACTCCATCAGGGACCGCATGTTGCATTTTTCTCTTCCCACCGTTTAAGGTACGTAACGGAAGGCGACATTCCGAAGCTGGATGTCCATAAGCATGACATCTCCTGCATCTGAAGGGCACATTTTCATAATCCAGTGACTGAGTGATGATAACCGGTCCCCAGTCCAGGTCGATGGTCTCAGGAAGGCCCTCTCTAATGTTCACCTCCACCAAGATACGAGCTACTTGTTTATAATGAGTCTCCAAGTATGATAAATCCGCTTCCAGAAACTTTCCCAAAATATCCCCAAGCTTTCTGAAATGAAAAGGATCCCAGAAATGAAGAGGCAGCCCTGGTAGCCGAACCGAAATGGGAATCCTATCCACTCTCTCCCGGCTAGCATCAAATAGAGGATGCCAAGGCTTCAGCAAAACAGGCGAGTGATTCACATGCCAATTTTTGTTCAAGATTAACCGCAAATCTTCCTCAGACTTGACCACCACAGCAAACCAAACACGAAGTAACATATCCACCTCCGGAGAATAACCCAGAAACTTACTCCAGTTTCCATCCACCCAATCCACCACCGTCTTGCGAGCAAAGGTCTTACCCATGACCCTACCCACCAGCGTCCTCTGCGACATCGCTAAAACCTTATCCCATTCGATATCATCTCCCATCGCATATCTACCCACAGGTCTTGACTTTACCCAGCTCCGTTTGCGTCTCTTGGATGTACCCTTTAGGTTCTCCACAGCCCCTGTCGAGTTCTCAACCCCCTTCGGCAGCCCATCAGCCAAGGTAGGGCTCGCACAACCCCGATGTTCTGAAGCAACCAGCGGCCCCCTCCAGTGCCCTTCAAATCCACCGCTCCCCTCTCCACATGCTTGTTCCACTTGCCTAGCCACCCCTGCTGCCGCAACACCATCAAAACCTTCCACAACCTCAAAACCCTCCTCCAACCCCGGCACCGGAAACCCTAAGTTCCGGGAAAAAAACACCCCAGCTTCCCTCCAACTCGAACTACCCAGCAAATCTACCTTCAGCCCATTGAAGCCCTCAGATCCCACCAGAGAAATACATTGTGGTGAGAAGGAGAGAAAATCTGAGGGTGAAAAGTCAAATACCGGTCTCTCTAACCAAAAACCGGTCGTTCCTGTTTCTTCAGGTCCCAGCCTCGGGAAAACCTCCAGAACCTCCCTCAAACCTCCAGCTGGCACACCCCACACATCCTGAGCCTCCAGGTGGTCACTGGAGTAATCAACCATCTCCAAATCTTCCATCACTACCACAGCAGCTAAACTTAAGCAAAACTTGACAAAGAAAATGATCTGTAGCAACCCCAAGCCGTTAGCATCCAGGAAGCCCTACCAAACATAGCATGAAACCGAAAATCCAAGCAAACTACCGTGATAGAGGAGAAGGTCTGCGAAAATTCCAAGCGGTCATGTTGATGGGGACAGGGGTGGTACGGTCAGAGAGACCCACCCCCCTGTCATCCCTGTACGATCAGATCAGCGACGAAACTTCTCCATCATCGGCGCCATTCCCCCAGCCTCCCATTTCAAAGTCAATTCATATATATATATATCAAAGATGCTTTTTTATTTTTCTATTAAATAGTTAACGTAGTAAAAAGTTATAATAAGTATAAGATACTTTTATATTTCTATGGTATTTTATACTATGAAACTGACATGTAACTTTGTATTTTTGAAATTATATAAAAAGTTATATATATGTGTGTGGGGAATGGTATATTAATGTAATTTATATTTTTTTATTAAATAGTTAAGGTAGTAAAAAGTTATAATAAGTATAAGAGACTTTTATATTTCTAAGGTATTTTATACTATGAAAGTGACGTGTAACTTTCGTGTATAAGCACTCTAAGAGAAAGTGATTTTCATCCTCAACCCTCATAGGATCACAAAGACGACAAACCCTTTACACCCATGGAGTTTTAGGAATAGACCAATGCTTTTCTAGGTAGTTCATGAGAATTCGTTATAATATTAGCTATATTGGCTATACTAATTTTTTTCCATGAGGTAATTAGGATAGAGAGATAGTACCTACATTCTCAACGTTATATATATATATATATAACATATGTGATTTTGGTATTTAGCTCATTCAAAACATAACATAAAAAAATGAATATATTTAATAACATTTGGAAAAATGGAGATTTTATTGGTTTTACACTTTCAACCATAAAATTCTCTTCAAACCTAAATCCAAAGCAACCATATCCACAAATATGTGGGTGAGTGGAAGTTGTCGAGCCAAAAACATTGAATTTAAAACAATTAGTTTATATCAATTTTTAATATTTAAAAAATTATTTTTTAATACTTTATTATAAAACTACTTTCTATGTGTAATTTTAGGCATTAGTTTTTGAAGTTCTTCACCTTGATGGAAAGGCCCTAAAAAGATATACATTATTATGCCATGATAATTTTATGTTTCTACAAATATAATTTGTTATTTTCAAAAGAATATAGACTAAATCTCTTGTAAAAGATAAATGCCTCAAACCACCACATAGTCTTTCTAATGGAGATATTTTTCCTCCACCGGTAATATAGGTGCTCTTTAGACCACAAGGACAAAAGGCCTAGATACATAGCATCATGGATACCCTTGTTGAGTCATGTGTCATGTTTCGAGGTATGGTTCATGGATTTGGATTCTTTAATGGTTTCTTTAAGGCTAAAGACATGGTCTTATTCCTTGGAACATCATTCCCAAGGCCCTAGAACACCCACATACTACAAAATACCACTTAATGGCACCAATATCCTCATCATAGGCCAATGACACTCTCAAAATGCCATGTGTGGTTGGTGGAGGAAACCTTCTTAGAACTGGATGTTTATAAGATTCCTCTAGAGACCAAGGTTTAAGTCTCCTCTTGTAACAATGTAAAGGACCCCAAGGGCCTAAGAGTTGGATACATAATGCCATGGATACCCTCATGAAGTCATGCATCATGCTTCAAGTTGTTAATGTATTTGTAACTTCAGAATGTATTCACTTGTATATTTCTTATTGTATTTCATTGTACCCCGACGAAGATGTTTGTTTCTCTGATCGAGAGAGTCATTAATATAATAAAGTCATGTAAAGTCATTGAGGTTAACCCTCCATTGTAATTTGAGGAAATAGTCCCCACAATTGAGTTGGATTAGGGCTATTAGAATCTCCTAGTGAGGTCGGCCGTGTAGAGTAATTGTTACGTGGAAAACAAGTATAAATAGAGAGTGATACTCTCTATTTTTCACACACACTCACTCAATAGTAGCGCATGAGTGAGAGAGAAGTAGCTTGCACAAGTGAGAGAGAGAACAACTATCAGAGATCATCTTTGTATCTTTGGGTTTTATTTTTGTATTTGGTGCTCATTCTATCTCTAAGGAAGTTGCAGGGTTTTCTCCTTTGTGGTTTCCCCGAGGAAAATTATTTGTGTCTCTTGTCTCTTGTGATTATTGTTGTGCATGTTATTCTCTTAGAAAAGAACCTAGACCATATTGATTAAATGATACAAATCTAGCATGGCATATGAGCTAACGTGAGAAGAAGACACTATGCAACTGCGTGAACTAGGGATTCATAGTTGAAGGTGTTATCTCCGTAGATCATCAAGCAATGAGGGCTAGGCTAACAAACCTCACTAGGGTGCATCTATTGGTGCTATCAGTTTCTGAATCAGAGAAGTTTCAGTGTATATACGAAATACAACTGCAATGGCAACAAATGGAAATTAGGGTTTCATGCTTGAAAACCCTAAAATACTAAAACTAGTACTTTTGGTACATTCACTATATAGAGATATTGGAAAAGATAGAGGAGTTGAAACTTTTACAGGCTGAAGATGAATTCCTCATGAACCTTGTGTAAACGTTTTAGCCTTAGATTCGCTATATTCTAGGAGATATGATTCCTCCAAGTGAGGGTTCCAGCCTCTCCCATGATTCAACCTTAAATATGTAACCTAGGGAGAATTGCTATATCACGGGATATGAAGGTCCAAATTAAATTTCTCAAGATGTTCCAGATAGGTTATGAACTGTACATTTTGTGGTAAAAGTTTCAGACCCCGAAGGTGAGACAATGACACATGGAAGTCCGTAAAAGTTCATTATTCCGAACATACATGAAATAAGTCACCTTGGGAAAATGTGCATAAGTCCCAATTGGTGAAACCAATTTTGCTCTAACCTGTGGTGTTATAAACAGGACAAACAAGGATACCTCAGTGCGAATTTTTAGACATAGAGGAGTAGTAGATTGGACATCTCACCTTGAAGAGGCCTATCTTTCTATCTAATAAGAAGTCTGAAATTCCAAGCTTTGAAAATTAGGGTTTCCCTGACAAACCCTAGATGAGCCGGATCGAGAACCACGACGGACACCTCAAATCGGTAAGATCTAAATTTTTTCTATTTACGTTTGAGGTTCTCATTTCAAAATGACTAATCACACCAGCTGGATGAAAAGCTTGTTGAAGCTGACAACTTCAAAGTATGGAAGTATAGGAATTCCATGATCTTTGAAGAAATTGACTAGGATCAATATTTCAGTAAAGAAGTTCTAAGAGCCAAAGGGAGATGAGGCTAAGGCTATAGCCAAGAGAATCATTGCATATTCTATTAAATACCATCTCATCCCTCATGTGTCATCCTTGAAGACACCAAAAGGAAGTGTTCGATGCTATGAAGAAGCAATAGAAGAAGAATAAGATATTGTTATAACCACCTTGAATGGCCTCCCAGGATCATGGGATTCATTCATTCGAGGAATGTGTGACAGAAGGAAGTGATTACCTTTAGTAGACTCTGGGAAGAGTGCACACAAGAAGAAGCTTGACTCATAATAAGAGAAGAGAATATGGGAGCAACTGAAGATCAAGCTCTCACGATTCAAAGAAGATCTCTTAAGCGATGAGGAATATGAAGGACTCAATTCTTGAAAAACATGTTATCCATCTTATCATTTGGATAAGAAATGATGATGTTATTAATGATGAAGATGATGAAGTTGAAGGCTCAAGAAGGATTCTACCCACGAAACAAATTAAGACAAGTATTTGAATTGTCTTTTCCTATAGATCTAGTTGTTTATATGACATTGTTTAGTTGTGAAATGTATTATGCATGATAGAATGTATGCATTAATGAACATTGTACTAATATGCATGTTATGAAACACTCCATTGCTACTTACCTAGGATGAAACCTCTTTGTTGACATATTGGGATTAGTGCACAATCTCAATAATGTTATGGTAGAGATGGAAGGCATATGGAAAGTTTCTGTGTATACCAGATATGGATGAATGTTGTATTGACTAAAATAGTTGCATCATTATATCTTTATATGCATAAGAATTTTTCTTTATGAATATGCCTTATGAAATGTTTCTAACCATACAACTAGTGCATTTGACTTGTAGGAAAGATCGTGTACAGTCGCCTACAAGAAAATAAGGATGAGACCTATTCCGAAGAACAAGTGATGACAGTTCAAGAAGAATGATGTCTAGGATCCGGTGTCGAGACCTAAAGGGAAGTCCATATGGGTATACACAATCCATCATGTAGTAGATGGAAACATTGTGGGATACATGGTAAAATTCGTAGCACGAGACTTGTCACAGAAAGATGGCATAGACTACGAAGAGACATTTGCAGCCACTCGCATTTGAGGCACATGACAGGTAGACTCATGTGTGCAAATTAAAGAAGACCTTGTACGAGCTCAGAAGGAACCCATGGGATAGAACATATAGTTACACAAGGATCTCGAAGATCATCTAGAGTAATGAAGATCTTAACCTTTTCTACAAGGTTGAAGATGAAATCCTATATAGGATGACAAGCTCACAGATGGGTGTGAGAAGAATATTTCAAACAAAGTTCAAGATAAAGGATCTTGCTATACAGTGACCCTAGATGGATACACAGAATATTAGTAGCAGAGGAAGCTACTTGTCACTCCATTACAGAATGTTTCAATACATAGAGTACGAAAGGAAGAAGGAGAATGATGCTCTATTTCAGAGGGAGTAATTGCAGAAGATCCTAAGGTTCAACATGGTATGACATGATGGAAAACTTACTAATGGCTCTAGGCTTTACTGAGAGTAAAGCAGAATCCAATTGTTGCTTCAAGGTTGATGGAAGACTAGTGATGCTCCTATTATATGTCGATGACTTGTTCCTGACAGGAAAAGAGGAACTCATTAAAGATGCAAGAAGGAGACTTGCTGCCAAGTTAGAAATGAAGGACTTGAGTATGATACACTACTTTCTAGGCATGGAGGTGTGGAGAAATGCAGATGGAATCTCCATTGGACAAGGGAATTATGCATTGGAGATACTGAAGAGGTTCAGGATGATGGACTGTAAGGCCATGACCAAACCTATGGCATCGAACCTAAAGCTATTGAGTGATGCTTCATTAGAGTTGGTTGATTCCATGATGTATTGTTAAGTGATTTGTACATTGATGTACCTGACGAATACGAGACCAGATATTTTCTTTACCGTGAACACATTGATCCAGTTTCTGACGGATCTGAGACATGTTCAATTGATTGCTGCAAAGGATATTCTAAGGTACTTGAAGGGTATAGTTGATTATGGGCTCAAGTATGAGGTGAATTAGAAGATTAACTTGGAGGTTTATGTGGATTCAAATTGGGAAGGCAGTTCCATTGATAGGAAGACCACCCTGGGATGCTTCTTCAGCTTGAGATCCAGTATGGTCTATTGGTTTGGCAGGATGGATTCCTGCATGGCACTGAGTACAGCTGAGGAAAAATATGTTGCCACTTTCTCAGCTATTTGGGAGGTAGCATGTTTTTTTCGAAAACTACTATTTGATTTGATTGATCTGACTTGCATTTTTGTATGATGCAGAGAGGACTAGTGAAGATCCAGTATGTGATCCAAATCGATATCTCTTGAAAGAGGGAGTGATGAGTTCTATAATAGCCGGTGAGACAGGTTGTCTGAGCATAAAATCGTAGCAAAGATCGTAGGTTTCTCAGACGTAATCAGTCCTGTAGGTTTTCCTCGGATGTAATCAGTCTTGGTGATGGTCGCGGGTTATCCTTGGGTGTAATTAGCCCTAATGTGATTCTATGCTAGAAATGGCTAGATTGAAGTTTAAGTACTTCAGAGAGAAGCTTGGTGATTCTTCAGATTGAGGTTCCCTCTAAGGGGAAGTGATACACATGAGCCCTTCCTGGATGGTAGTAGGTGTGTCCTACCATGCCAGTGGATGTAAGTGTTGAAGCCATTCTCAGATGGTAGTAGGAGTGTCCTTCCATACCGATGAATGTAAATTTTGTGTTATGTGTATCTGGATTGTGCTCCAAGATGATATGAAGAGGAAGTACTTGTAGAGTGAAGGCCTACATCTAGCATGAAAAAGGGATGGCTCTGTAGAGGAATCCCTTGCAAAGGCAAGGCCTACATCCAACATGAAAAAGGGCTATCTCTGTAGAGGAATTCCTTGCAGAGGCAAGGCCTACATCTAGCATGAAAAAGGTCTGGCTCTTTAGAGAAATCCCTTGCAGAGGCAAGGCCTACATCCAGCATGAAAAGGGGCTAGCTCTGTAGAGGAATTCCTTGTAGAGGCAAGGCCTACATCCATCATGAAAAGGGGCTGGCTCTATAGAGAAAGTCCTTGTAGAGGAAAGGCCTACATCCAACATGAAAAAGGGTTGTCTCTATAGAGGAAGTTCTTGCAGAGGAAAGGCCTACATCCAGCATGAAAAATGGTTGGCTATGTAGTGGAAGACCTTGCAGAGGCAAGGCCTACATCTAGCATGAAAAATGGCTGGCTCTATAGACCTACATCCAACATGAAAAATAGTTGGCTCTGTAGTGGAATAACTTGTAGAGGCAAGGCCTACATTCAGCATGAAAAAGGGCTGGCTCTATAGACCTACATCCAGCATGAAAAAGGTTGGCTTTGTAGATGGAGACCTACATCTGGCATGAAAAATGGTTGGCTCTGTAGATCTGTATCCAGCATGAAAAAGGGATGGATCTGTAGATGGAGACTTACATCCAACATGAAAAAGGGCTGGATCTATTGATGAAGACCTGCATGGAGGATAGGCCTACATCTAGTATGAAAAAGGGTTGTCTTTGTAGAACTTCTTATGATGAGTAGAATTGAGAGATAGCACCATTTTCTTGAGATAGAAGGAGCAGTGATGATGATGATCCAGCTTTGATGATGATCCTATGATGAACTATGTCAAGATAATATATTCCTAGTTAAGAGGGAGTGTTGATGTATTTGTAACTTCAAGAATGTATTCACTTGTATACTTCTGATTGTATTTCATTGTACCCCAACGGAGATGTTTGTTCATCCGATCGGGAGAGTCATTAATATAATAAAGTCATGTAAATTCATTGAGGTTAACCCTCCATTGTAAGTCAGGGAAATATTCCCCAAAGTTGAGTTGTATTAGGGTTATTAGACTCTCCTAGTGAGGTTGTCCCTGTAGAGTAATTGTCAAGTGGAAAACAAGTATAAATAGAGAGTGAGACTCTCTATTTGTCACACACACTCACTAAAAAGTAGCGCATGAGTGAGAGAGAAGTAGCTCGAACAAGTGAGAGAGAGAACAACTGTCGGAGATCACCTTTGTATCTTGGGGTTTTACTTTTTCTTTTGGTGCTCATTATATCTCTGAGGAAGTTGCGGGGTTTTATCCTTTATGGTTTCCCCAAGGAAAATTATTAATGTCTCTGGTCTCTTGTGATTATTGTTGTGCATGTTATTCTCTCAGATAAGATCCTAGATCATATTGATTAAATGATAAAAATCTAACACAAGACATTATTCATGGCTTCAAATGCCTCAATGGTTTCTTTAGGGATAAAGTTATGGAATTTTTCATTGGAATTCCATTCCCAAGGACACGAGGAACCTACATACTACTCAAAACCACCTAATGGAATCAAAATCCTCAATCATATTCCACTTATACTATAATGAGTCCACATGTGGTTGGTGGAGGGATCCTTCTTATCCCTAAATGGATAAAAGATTCATTTGATTCCCAACATTAAATTCTCCTCCATTGACCATGTCATGTATATTGTTTCAAGGAATTACTCACGACTTTAATTTCCTCAATGGTTTCTATAGGGACAACGACATAGTCTTCTTCCTAGAAATTCATTTCCAAGGCCCTATGACATGTACATATTGCTCAAAACCTCCTAATGGTAGAGACGTCATTAATAATATGCCCATAATACCCTCATGGGGCCATGTGTGGTTGGTGGGAACAAAAATATTAGCCCCATATGGCTAGAAAAATCCTTTAGGGTGCGAGGTTCAAAGTGTCCTTTTCTAACACTTGTCCAAGGTGCAAGTCCCCAATATTTGGATACATAGCACCATGGATACCCCTATGAAATCATGTGTAGTGCTTTGAGGCATTGTTAATGGATCTAGATTCCTAAATGGTTTATTTAGGACCAAAATGATGATCTTCTTCCACATAACATCATTCCCAAGGCCCTGAGACATGTAAATATTGCTAAAAACCATCCATTGGAACTTACATACTCAATCATAGGATACTGAAACCCCTATGAGGAAATGTGACGTTGGTAAAGGTAACCTCATTAGCCCTGGATGAGTACAAGATTCCTTTAGGGACAAAGGTTCAAGACTCCTCCATTAACTATGTCTAAGGACTCAAGTAAGCAACTTGGATACATAGTCTCGATGATACCCTTGTGAATTCATTCTTCATTCTTCAAGCAATTCTTTATGGTTATATATGCCTCGATGATTTCTTTAGGGATAAAGTAAAGGTTTCCTTCCTTGGAACATCATTCCCAAGGCCCTTAGACACATACATACTACTAAAAACCACCTAATGGAATTGACATCATTAATCTTATGTCAATGATACCCTTAAGAGGCCATGTGTGTTTGATATAGACAATCTTTGTAGACCTGGATGGCTAGAATATTCATTTATAGCCCAAGCTTTAGGTCTCCTCCACTGACCATCTCTAATACCACAATGCCACAAAACCTAGATCCATAATGTTGCACGGATACCCATGCCAATTCATGCATGGTGATTCTAGTTATTATTCATGGCTCTATATGCCTCAATTATTTTTTTAGGTCCAAAGACATGGCCTTATTCCTTGGAAAATCATTCCTAAGGCCATTAAGAAGTATACATGATACTCAAAAAAACCTAATCACATCAACATCTATAATCACACTCCAGTGATACCCTCAAGAGGCCATGTGGTTAGTAGAGCCAACCTACTTATCCCTGGATCACTAGAAGATTACTTTAAGGCCTAAGGTTTTGGTCCCCTCCAATGAACATGTCCAAGTCCCCAAGTCCTAAAGACTTGTTCCCAAGCTTTAGGTATCATCCACTAACCATGTCTAAGGCCCTAAGTCCACAAAACCTAGATACATAGTATCATTAGTAGCTGTATGAAGTCATATGTGGTTCCTTGAGGCACTCTTCATGGCTTTGGATGCCTCAACAATCACTTTAGGGCTACCCACTTGGTATTCTTCTCGAGAACCTCATTCCCAAGCAAGGATAATTTTAGAGGCGAAATTTAGCCCAATGGGTTATTTTTCCATGTTTTTCTCCAAAAAATGATTTGCCATTTTGCATTTTTTGAAGCACTGTTTCTCCCAATTTTGATGGGGTAAAAAATTTTCACCCTAAAAATCACCAAATTATTATATAAATGATATAAAATCCTTGGAAATTAAAATATTTTTTGAAAAATATTGCCAAACATCTTATAGTTGGTGTTTTAAGAATTGGTAAGATTCGCCAACATTTATACATTTTTAAATAAGAATGGTTCCTTAAAATCATCCTTGTTCCCAAGGCCCTAAGACATGTACATACTACTCAAAACCACCTAATGGAACCAACATCCTTAACCGTAAGCCAATGATACTATCAAGAGTCCATGTGTGATTGGTAGAGGAAACCTTCTTATCCCTATATGGCTAGGATATTTATTTAGGGACTAAAGTTCAAATATCCTCCTCTAAACATGTATAAGTTCCCAAGTCCCCAAGACTTGGATATATAGCACCATGGATACCACTGTGAAAATCATGTGCAATAATTTGAGGAATTGTTAATGGACCTAGATTCCTTAATGGTTTCTTTACAGCCAAAGGCATGGTATTCTCCCACATAACATCATTCACAAGTCCCTAATAACATAGATATTGCTCAAACACACCTAATGGAACTAACATCCTCAATCATATGTCATGATACCCTTAGGAGGCCATCTTTGGTTGGTAGAGGAAACCTTATTAACCAGGTATGGATAGAAGCTTCCTTTATGTCCCAAGGTTTAGTTATACTCCATTAACCATTTCAAATGCCACAAGGCCATAATACCTAGACACATAGTTCCATGGATACCCCTGTGAAGTCATGTGTGGTGCTTCAAGGAATTTCTCACAAATTTGGATGCCTCAACAACAAATTTTTAGGGCTAAAGGCATTATCCGTTGAACATGTTGAAAGTCATAAGATCGCAATACCTACGTACATAGTGCCGTGTATTCCTCTACAAAGTCATGCATGGAGATTCAAGTCATTGTTCATGGTTTTGTATGCCTTGAGTGTTTGTTTAGGGACAAAGGTATGGTATTATTCTATGGAACACCATTCCTAGGTCCCTAAGACATCTGCATAGTACTAAAAACCAACTAATTGCATTAACATCCTCAATCATAGGCTAATGACACTCTTAGGAAGCAATGTGTGTTTGGTGGAGGCAAGCTTCCTAGTTCTCAGTGGATGGAATATTATTTTAGGGATCGAGCTTTGTGTTTCCTCCATTGACCATGTCCATGGACCCAAGGACACAAGACTTAAATTAATAGAAGCATGTATACCCCTAGGGAGTCATGTGTGGTGATTCAATGTATTTTTCATGGATAGGGATGCCTTAATGGTTTCTTTAAATCATGGTCTTCTTTCCTAGAACATAATTCCCAAGGTGCTAAGACACCTACAAAATTCTCTTGATTTCCTCTAATGACCCCATGTAAGGCCTTGAGACCCATCCCACTATGAAAAAACTCTTTATTCCCATATCCAAATTTTCCACAAAATATCCAACTTTTCCATAAAGCTTTAATTTTAGGTTGTAAACCATCTTTTAGGGATCAAGGTCCATGAACGACACCTTGAACACCATATATGACCTCTCATGTTGATAGTTTTGTTTTGAATGGGGATATAGGAACCATTAGGGGTTTCTAAGTAATATGTATGTGTCTTGGGACCTTAGACATAATAAGGGAGGAATCCTAAGCCTTAGCTCGTAGAAGATGATTTTATCCATATAGAGCAGAGAATGATGTGTTGAACAACCTCAATAGATCCTTCCATGGTTTCATTTACTTTAAAATGAGGATACTAGTTCCATTAGAACATTTTTAGCACTAACTACAGATATTAGGACCCTTCACATGGGTAGGGGGAAACACTTGCTCTTTATCCCTTAAAGTAATTTGTTAACCATTTAGGGCCAAAAATTGATGCCTCTAACCACCACACATGAAATTGAAAGCGAATCATTTGAATCTTAATCGGGATATGCATGCCATCATAATTTGTTGAGCACTAGGTATGCATCTCAAGGCAATGGACATGGTCAGGGGAGGAAACTATGGACTTAGGCCCTAACTAAAGCTTCTAGGTATCTAGGGATAGGAAGGATTCCTTAAACAATCACACATGGCATCTCATAGATATATTTGGACTATGACTATTGATGTTAGTAAAATTAGGTGGTTTTGAGCAGTAGGTATGGGACCCTTGAGACATGATTGAGGGAATATGCTTGTTCCTTAGGCCATAATGGAATATTTGAGGCACCCATGTTAATGAACAATTCCTTGAAGCACCATAAATGACCTACTCAAGGTATGCTTGGTATCGAAGAAAATATGCACATGCCTTTAAGAGGTTTGAGCATTAGATATGGGTATTAAGGCCTCAACATGGTAAAGGGAGGAAATCCAAGGATCAATCCCTAAATAATATTTTTGGCATCTATGGATACACGTGTGCCTTACTCACTATCCCTTTATTCCTTACTCATTGTCCCTCTCTACCTTTGTATTTCCATCTCTCATTATCTCTATTTGTACGTGTGTGTGTGTTTCCCCCTTCTCTCTCTCACAACCTCCACCCCTCTCTCTCTATCTCTATGTGTGTGTGTGTGTCCTTCCCTCA
>LPNX011087167.1:343153-377395 GCA_001517045.1 Pseudotsuga menziesii | reverse complement strand
CCCACTCTCTCATAATCTCCCCCCACCTTCTATATACCTCCCTCACTATCCCTCCCTCTATATCACTCTCTATATCATTCACCCCCCTCCATCTTTGTTGCTCACCCCTCCCTCCCTCTCTCCCACACAATCTCTCTCTCTCTCTCTCTCTCACACACACACACACACACACACACATACACATCCTGTGTGTGTGTCCGTCCCTCACTTCCCATATCTCATAATCTCTCTCCACCTTCTCTATACCTCCCTCACTATCCTTCCCTCCATCACTCTCTCTCTCTCTATTTCTCACCCCTCCCCCTCTCCCTCTGTTGCTCACCTATCCCCCTCTCTCCCATATAATCTTTGTGTGTGTGTGTGTGCCCTCCCTTCTCTCACAAACTCCCTTTGTCTCTCGCTCTCTCTCCACCTTCTATTTACCTCCCTCTATCAATATCTTGCTCCATTCTCCCTTAATTACCAGCCCTATGTGTCATTATCCCTCTCTCTCTCTCAACTTGTATCCCTCCCTCCCTATCTCTTTTAACCCTCCCTCTCCATGTTTCTCTCTTTCAAAACCTCCCTCTCTCTCCATCTCTCAATCCTCAACCCTATGTCTTCGACACCATCCATCTCTCTATCTCTTTCTACATGTGTGAACCTACCCCTTTCTCTCCTTGTGTCTGTCCCCTCGTCACCCCTCACACACACACACACACCTTCTATCACTCGGTCAATATCTCTTTCCTTCACTCTATCATCATCCTTCCCTCACCCTCCCTCCTCCCTCTCTATCTTATTCTCTCTCACACTCTCTCCACATGATTCTCTCTCTCTCTCTCTCTCTCTATTTCTATGTTTTCAACTTATGCCTTCTCCTCAACCCCTTACCTCATTATGACCCCTATTCTCTAATTTATCGCATCTCATTGCCATCTCTTTAATTCCCCCCTCCTTCACCTCTCTCCTCCAACACATACTATTCCTCCTCTAATACTCCATATCCACCTTTCCATTCACCAATCCTCTCTTTCATAAAACCATCACCCACTTCCTCCCTTCCACCTTATCCCCCCTTCGTCACTCAAGTCTTGTGTACTTCTTCTAACCCTACATGTCTTCAACACCTCTTCTCCTCCTAATAATTCTCTCAATCCCCACTCACCTTCACCCTTGTAACCCATAATGTTCCCATTCCATTCATCTTTTTCCACTTGAATTTACAACATCCTCCTAGGACCTTGACCATTCCCCACCCCCTCTCAACTATTAACCATCCCCACTTGAACTTCCAACATATTTCTATGCCCTTGGCCTTTCCTCACCCCCTCTCAACTATTAACCATCCCCACCTGAACTTCCAACATCCTCCTAGGCCCTTGACCCTTCCACACCCCCTCTAAACTATTATCCATGCATTTGATATATTGCATATAGTGCTATATTTTTATCGCTACAAAACGCATGCATGTTTTGTAGTTCTATAATGCACTCGTGTTTTGTAGTTCTATAATGTGCTTGCATTTTGTAGTTTTAAAACACACTCGTGTTTTCCAATTCTACAAGGGCAGGAGATGTAATTTGAATTTAAACATGCCAATTCACTTGCTCGTATGTCACCAATAGTCCTATGTGTATGGTTTGGAGTTTGCTTTGGTAATACCAAACCTATGCTATGGTATATGATAAACTGTAGCTAATTGGGCATTTCTTCCATTTTCTGAAGAAGTCATTGTTTACACACTCGTTACAGTACGCTACACACCCTCATTTTTTATGAAACCTTAAACATAAGTAACATTTTTTCTCCAGATTCTAAATATGTATTTTTTATTAAAAAATATTACATTTTCCTATTTGTTTCAATTTCTATTGTGTCCTAACTCCTTAACTCAAAATACATGTTGTTAGTGTTTTCCCATAACTTTTTCAATTCTTAATCATTTAAAAAAGAATTTATATGGTGCACTAAAAGACAATGACGTCTTCATTCTATAAAAACCCATTTCATGATTATTTCATTAAGACCTTCAAAGGTTGCACCCACAAAAGACATACAATTTTCAAGGAATGATCACTTAGATAATTATAAACTAAAAATAAAAAATTGCTAATTTTATTTTCGAAAAATAGTGTTGCACTAGTGCTATATGATTTCTACATTCCTGCAAATTTTTGTATCCCGAAAGCATCATTTAGGCCCTCAAATTTTGCACCCACAAAAACATATACCTTATCATTTGCGTGAAAAATAAAAAAGTGTCTGTTAGAAAAAATGAAAAGTGACATAGTTATAAAAACTTTCAATACATAAACCTTATATATTTGGAAACATGATTCAATTTCTTACATTTAATCTTATTTACTCAAAGCAAGATAATTTGCGTAAGTATCTCAAAAAATACAATTAAGTTGAGGGATGCTTGATTTTTCAGTTTTTTATTGCATCTGAGGTGCCAAAAGTGACCCTCATTAGCTTGCACTGACCCATATTACTTACATCACAAGATTAGCCCATATGATATGTACGTTTTTCTTACAATGTATCATATCTTCTTCTTTTTGGAAAAATGATGGTTATATCAATATATGGAAAAACATAATATGATGATAGAGTATGTGGAATAAATTACTCCTTTATACCTAAACGATAGTAAGAATGCCCCTAGGTTAGATTAAACAATGGGATAATAATCTCTTGCATCTCTTCTAATGGGAGTGGCGTAATTGAGTCTGAACAATAATAAAAAGTGAATAAAAACAAGATTGGGTTGTCAAGCAGTTCACTTTCCTAAATATTATTACAAAGACAAGCTTGATATATAGATATATAATTTTCTTAAAATGTCCATGAAAACAAAGATTTAAAGGATGAAGAGTTTCATCTTGAGATAACTCATCTTTCTAGGCCCTAGACTAAAGAAAGGTGAAAGTCTAGTATGATACCAAGCCCTTGAACCTAAAGTTATCTCATTATAGTGGCATATGGGCCATATGGGCCCTATGTTAGGATATTATGTTAGGACATGGACGAAAATTCGGGGCAATTCGAGTGGGACGACAACGATCTGGAAGGAGACACTTCTTAACTTGCGATCTGTAGTTCCCAAGATGAGTAAGGTATGTGTCTACTTTTGCATTAATTAATCCTCTCAGACTTAGAACCGAATGTACTGTGCACGGCTTTGTAGAGTATAAGACCCTGAAATAACTCAATAACTGTTCAGATTTAGCTTCTTATGTATGAAATAATAAGGTTTAACTGTGTCATGGAAATAAAGATTGTGTATGCGTGTGAACAGATGGACAAAGAGTCAATAGTAGGGGACGCTATCAGCTATGTGTTAGATCTGCAAAAGAAGATCCAAGAGATTGAAGATGAAATCAAGTTACTCTCCAGCTCAAACAGACCTGACCATATTCAACTAATTACGGCGGAGACGACCGAACCTCTAACGAATGTTGATTGTGCCTCGATGAAGAATTTGGCAGATAAATTGGTTAAACATGGAAAGATACAGCTGGAAATAAGTACAAATATCTCCTTGCAACTATCTGTAATGAACGGTATTTTCTCAGTTGTCGTAAGGTATTCACAAAAGATTTATGCGTGTGCTAGGTATTCATGAATATGGTTTGTGATAAATTTATCTTCAAATTTTAGTTTTATTCATAAAATTCCAAAAGAGAAGATCAACCATAAAAGAGAACGTCTGATAAAATAATTGAAAGGGAGTGTACATATTACTAGTATAGATAGATATTAAACTTTGAAGTATAAACATCCATTTCAGAATTTATTTTATGAAATTTGTGTAAAAATTAATCTCAAAGAGAAAATTTGTACAAGTAGTCCAGGATTTAGAATAGAATATTAGAACAGGCAATAATTTAAAATTTGGACGACGTGGTAAAGTTGGATATTATCTGTCAAAATCTTTAAAAACACGATCCATAGTTATCAAATGTATTTCCCGCTGTCATCCATTTCATTATTTGTATGTTTGAAAAGTCTTGACCTAAATTGTTTATTATGTACGACCCCAAATTATTAATCTAAATTGATTTGACAGATGGGTCATATCACAAACTAATCAAAATGCGGCTGTCTTAAAAGGACTTTGTGTTCACACACAGCGTTTTTGTGTCCGGTTGTTTTGGATATCTGTCGAAAAAAGCACGGCAATTCCTACTGTCCCAGTTCAATCAATTGGAAAATTAGGGTTAACTTTAAATCTTTTGCTGGCGATTTACGTATTTTGGAGGATAAATTGCGTACGATTTCCATATTTATCTTGCCTAGTTTTCATTGATTTTGCATTGTAGTGTTGGAATGTTGTATCATTTTGCTGAAATTGCATATAATTGATGGTTTTCTTATGTCTCAAATCCATCTGTGGTGTGGCATTGGAATTATTGAACTCAATTTATTTTGCAACGTTCGAATTTCGGTTACAACTCTATTGAAATTTGAAAGGTCGGTTGATTAATGGTTGGTGGCATTGAGGGAGCGAACAGGTAGACATATGCGATGTGGGGAAGGGGAATATATCACGTGCTAATAGAGATGAAGAAAAAGCAAGAGCTATCCATTGAGGTGCAGAGCTTTTAATGCGGCTACAGCAGGTTTGCTGACCCTTGAATTGGAGCATCTTCAGATCCAAGGGTCAGCAAGCCTGCTGTAGCCGCATTAAATGCTCTGCAGCTCAATAGATAGCTCCATAGAGAATTAGTAAAGCTGACCCTAACCCTGGAATCTCTTCCACTACATATATCTGCTGCTTTGATGAATCCATTGTGATCACTCTCAATGTAAGCAACCAGATTCGAATTCGTGAGTTGAATTTAAAGAAATTATTATGTTGCATTGATGAAGCGAAGCGAAACAATTCGTGAAATTGTTTTATTTTATTTAACAACAATAAGCATGAAAACTAATTTTATGATTATGACAGGGGAATTTAATGGAAAATCCGGTGCGGCCAAGTTGGAGGACATGATTCGCCAAACCATCGGCGGTGCTGGCTTGGGCTAAACCAAATGACTACCATATAATCGTTGATTGTGAGAATGGTGCTTTTAAAACGTTGACGATGAGATTGGTGTTTTAAGTTTTAATCTTTGGAGAGGATAGGGCTGGAATTTTCCCGGGACAAGAGCAATCTTACTTGAAAGTGCTTAAATATGTTTAAATGGTTCATCAGCTTAATATTTCATTACTTCCCAAGGAGCAAATGTTTGGAACTCAAGTGGGAAGTGCAATAACCAAATCCCCCAACCACCCACAAAAAAAGTAAAAAGTTATATATATATATGTATGTGTGTGGAGGGTGTATTAATGTAATTTGTATTTTTTATTAAATAGTTAAAGCAGTAAAACTTTATATATTTCTATCGGAGCTTAACAAGCTTTCCAAGCTCATTATAGTTTTGGCAAGTTAGGAGGTTATAAAGGTTTGCATTGTAGCAAATACTCTGAAACTAGATCTAATGTGGGTGTAAGCAAGACACTCTAAGAGAAAGTGATTTTCATCCTCAACCCTCATAACCCTCATAGGATCACACACATGGAAAACCCTTTCCACACATGAAAATAGACCAACCCCATATTTGGCTATGGAGTTCATAAGACTTTATTATAATCTTGGCTATATTAATTTTCTCAACCTTGTATATATGTGTGTGTGTGAGAGAGAGAGAGAAAGAGATTTCATAACATATGTGGTTTTAGTATTTGTCTAGCTGATTCAAAACATAACATAAAAAATGAATATATTAAAAAACATTTAGAAAAATGGAGGTTTTGAGGTTTTACACTTTGGACCATAAAATCTTCTACAAAACCTAAATCCAAAGTAACTATGTCAACAAATATGTGGGTGAGTGGAAGTTGTCCAACCAAAAACATTGAATTTAAAACAACTACTTTATATCAATTTTTAATATTGATTTTTTTAAATACTTTTATTATAAAAAACTATCTACTTTCTATGTGTCATTTTAGGCATTACTTTTTGAAGTTCTTTAGTTGGATGAAAAGGCATCCAAAAGATATATATCATTATGCCATGATAATTTTATGTTTCTACAAATATAATTTCTTATTTTCAAAAGAATATAAACTAAATCTCTCGGAAAACATCAATACCTTAAACCACCATAGAGTCTCTCTAATTGGGATATTCGGCCTTCACTCGTAATATGGGTGCTCTTTAGGCCACAAGGTCGCAAGACTTAGATACACAATATCATGGATACCCGTGCAAAGTCATGTGTGATGTTTCAAAGTATGGTTCATGGATTTGGAATCCTTAATGGTTTCTTTAGGGACAAACACATGGACTTCTTCCTTGGAACAACATCCACAAGGCCCTAGAACACCTACATACTACACAATACTACATAATGTACAAATATCCTCAATCATATGCTAATGATGCTCTCAAAAGACCATGTGTGGCTGGTGGAGGAAACTTTCTTAGACTTGGATGGCTACAATATTCCTCTAGGGACCAAGGTTCAAGTATCCTCTTCTTAACCATGTATAAGGCCCCAAGGCCCTAAGATTTGGATACATAATGCCACACATACCCTTATGGATTCATGCATCATGCTTCAAGGAATTATTCATGGCTCCAAATTCCTCAGTGGTTTCTTTAGGGATAAAGTTGTGATATTTTTCCTTGGAATGTTGTTTCCAAGGATGTGAGGTACCTAAATACTACTCAAAACCACCTAACGGCATTGGAATCCTCAATCATATGCCAATTATACCCTCAGGAGTCCATGTGGGTTTGGTGGAAGGAACCTCCTTATCTCTAAATGGATACAAGATTCATAAGTCCCAACATTAAAGTCTCCTCCATTGACCATGTCCAACACCCCAAGGCCATAAGACCTAGATACATAGTTCCATGGATACCTCGAAGAAGTCATGCATGGTTCTCCATTGAATTTTTCATTAATTTGGATGTCTCAATGATTTCAATAGGGCCATAAGAATGGTATCCTTTCCTTAAACATCATTTCCAAGTCCCTTAAACATGTACATACTAATTAAAACCACCTAATGCCACTAACACTCTTTTGTAGGCAATTAATACCCTTAAGAGGCCATGTGTAGCTTATGGAAGTAACCTACTTATCCCTAAATGGATAGAAGATCCCTTTTAAGGGCCCAAGGATTAGGTCTCCTCTACTAACCTTTCCAAGGCTGCAAGTGACCAAGACTTGGATACATAGGGGCATGAACACCCATACAAAGTCATGTCTACTGCTTCAAGGCATTATTCATGGCTTTAATTTCTTTAGGGCCAAAGTCATAGTCTTCTTCCATATAAATTCATTTCCAAGGCACTAGTACATGTAAATATTGATCAAAACCACCTAATGGTAGAAAAATCATCAATCATATGACCATTATACCGTTGGGAGGCTATGTGTAGTTGGTGGGAACAAAATGGTTAGCCCCATATGGTTAGAAAGTTCCTTTAGGGAAGGATTTTCAAAGTCTTATCCTCTAACATGTGTCCAAGGCTGCACGTCCCCAATATTTGGATACATAGCACCATCGATGCCCCTATGAAATAATGGGTAGTGCTTTGAGGCATTGTTAATGGATCTATATTCCTAAATGGTTTATTTAGGACCAAAATGATGATCTACTTCCACATAACATCATTCGCAAGGCCTTGAGACATGTAAATATTACTCAAAACCATCCATTGGAACTTACATACTCAATCATAGGCTAATGATACCCTTATGAGGAGATGTGTGGTTGGTAAAGGTAACCTCATTATCCCTGGATGGGTACAATATCTCTTTAGGGACTGAGGCTTAAGTCTAGACTCCATTAACTATGTCCAAGGATTCAATTTACCAACTTGTATACATAGTGATGATGATACCCTTGTGAATTCATGTTTCATTCTTCAAGCAACTCTTTATGGTTATAGATTCCTCAACGATATTTTTAGGGATAAAGGCATGGTGTCCTTCCTTTGGATGTCATTCCCAAGGCCCTTAGACACCTACATACTACTCAAAACTACCTAATGGCATCGACATCCTCAATCAAAGGCCAATAATACCCTTAAGAGGCCATGTGTGGTTGATGTAGCCAACCTTTGTAGACCTGGATTGCTAGAAGATTCATTTAGAGCTCGAGATTTAGGTCTCCCTGAGATTTAGGTCTCCTCCACTGACCATGTCTAATACCCCAATGCCACAAAACCTAGATCCATAATGTTGTGAATACCCATGCCACGGGGGCTTCGCTTGTTGACCAATATCCTATCACGTTAGTTCATATTGTGGGTTTTAAAATTATCAAAAATTGAACCAATATATTGCAGGTATTGGGGGGGATGAGGGGTTTAAGGTGGGGGTGGGTTGGGTGGTTTATAAGGATTGAGGTATAAAAAGGGGTGGTGAGGAGGTTTTAAGTATTGGGAGGGGGTTTCAACAAAAAGAGTTTGGGTCAATATCTCTGGAAATTAAGGGTATTCTTTAATATCCCATGATCGCATGTGCTATGTGAGAGGTTCACTAAGTGAAGTCCCCGTGACCCATGCCAAGTCATGCATGGTGATTCAAGGCATTATTCATGGCTCTAGATGCCTCAATTATTTCTTTAGGTCCAAATACATGGCCTTCTTCCTTGGAACATCGTTCCCAATTCCATTGACAAGGGTACATGATGCTTAAAACAACCTAATCGCATCAACATCTGTAATCATACTCCAATGATACCCTAAAGAGGCCAGGTGGTTGGAAGAGCCAACCTTCTTATCTGCGGATCACTAGAAGATTAATTTAGAGCTTGAGGTTTTGGTCTCCTCCCATGAACATGTCTAAGACCCCAAGTCCTAAGGACTTGGTCCTAATATTTAGGTCTCCTTCACTAACTACATCTAAGGCCCTAAGGCCACAAAACCTAGAAACATAGTTTCATTAGTAGCCGTATGAAGTCATGTGTGGTTCTCTAAGGCACTCTTCATGGCTTTGGATGCCTCAACAACCACTTTAGGTCCAAACACTTGGTATTCTTCCCTAGAACCTCATTCCCAAGGCCCTAAGTCATGTACATGCTACTCAAAACCACATAATGGAACTAACATCCTCAATCATAAGCCAATGATACTATCAAGAGTCCATATGTGATTGGTGGAGGAAACCTTCTTAGCCCTAGATGGCTAGGAGATTTCTTTAGGGCCTAAAGTTCAACTCTCCTCTCCTAACCATGTATAAGTTCTCAAGTCCCAAAGAATTTGATATATAGCACCATGGATACCACTGCGAAAATCATGTGCAATGATTTGAGGAATTGTTAATGGCTCTAGATTCCTTAATGGTTTCTTTAGGGATAAAGGCATGGTATTATTCCACATAAAACCATTCTTAAGTCCATAATCATGTACATATTTCTCAAAACCACCTAATGGAATTGACATCCTCAATCATAGGTCATGATACCCTTAGGAGGCCATATGTGGTTGGTGGAGGAAACCTTCTTAGCCATGTATATATAGAAGCTTCCTTTATGTCCAGAGGTTTATTTATACTCCATTGACCATGTTAAAGGCCCCAAGTCCATAATAACTAGAAACATAGTGCCATGGATACCCCTGTGAAGCCATGTGTGGTGCTTTGAGGAATTTTGCACAACTTCGGATTCCTCAACAATAATTTTTTAGGGTTGAAGGCATGGTCCGTGGACCATATCAAATGCACTAAGACCACAATACCTACATACATATTACCATGCAATATTCCTATTTAAATTCATGCATGGAGCTTTGAGTCATTGTTCATGGTTTTGTATGCCTCTAGGGTTTCTATAGGGCCAAAGGTATGGTATTCTTCCCTCGAACATCATTCAGAGGTCCCTAAGGAACCTACATACTACTAAAAACAACCTACTGGCACTAACATCCTCAATCATAGGCCATTGAGAGTCTTAGGAAGCAATGTGTTTTTGGTAGAGGCAAGCTTCTTATCCCTAAATGGATGGAATATTATTTTAGGTATCGAGGTTTATGTTTCCTCCATTGACCATGTCCAAGGACCCAAGGCCAAAAGACTTAAATTCATAGAACCATGGATACCCCTAGGAATTCATGTGTGTTTATTCAATGTATTGTTCATGGATCTAGATTCCTTAATGGTTTTTGTAGATCCAAAATCATGGTATTCTTCCCTATTCCCAAGGTGCTAAGACACCTACAAAAGGATATTGATTTCCTTTGATGACTCAATGTAAGGCCTTGAGACCCATCCCACTATGCAAAATTATTGATTATGCCCATATCCAACTTTTCCACCAAATATCCACTTTAAAGGGTGTACGTTATGATTCATTTCTTTGATTGTTTCCCATTAATTCAAGAATCTGAGATTAGGGTATAATTCCCTTTATTTATTCTCCAATCATGGCCCAAGACCCATCCCTAATGCATAAAATCACATAACGCTTCCCAGATCTCACTTTAAGGATGATTATGCAATGGTTTTCTCCTACTTCCTATCCAAAATGATTCTTGCATCTCCTATGATAGGAAGTCTAGTGATCTTTCATATCAACTTGGAATCAATGGATATATACTTGTTCATCCATAAGAATCCACCATGCACCTATGACAATATATTTTTTGCACACATTTTCACTTGTGAGGTCCTTCCAAAATGAGGTATGTCCAACAAATTCAGGATCCTTGATTTCATTAATCCGTTCTCCCATGTTTGAAGTTCCATTATAACTTGTGTTTTAGGGTATGGATTGATCCTTCTATCCAAGTAGTTGTTATTGACTAGCCCAGGAATCTTTTCTTCATTGGTTAGGTCATAATCAACAAACTGAAATTTGTATAGTTGGTCAAGCATGTTTTCTTCAATGAGCACCCCATCTAGTACCTTTGGTGATGGTATATCTATATCTTCTTTGTTAGGTAGGGATATTGATGTTGTAGCAGGTTCTCTTGGTGGAATGTAGTCACAAGGGAACCATACCGACTTTGATTTTGATGTTTTGGTGTTTGTGCAATCCCATCCTCCAAACTCACTAAGTGACTCTTCATTCAGGATTGTCTCTTGGGCGTCATAACTTTCCTGTAGCTACAACTTTACTCTCTATTTCTTACTCTACGACTACTGTATTCAATAGATGTCAGTGGATGGAATGCATGAGAAGTTTGGTACCTTCCTATTCTCACTATTTCCTTATGATTTACCCATATTCACCTTGATTTTGTCCAAATTCATTTAACCATCATCTACCATTAATTTCATCATTAATGACACCACGTCTTAGTCTTATCACTATTTAATTATACGTTTATGATTACAATCTGTCGTCGTCCCTTTCTATGTGCAACCTTTGTTTTGTGATAGGTATGGTTGTTTGTAATATCACATTATTTATTTTCCCAAAGAATGAGAATGAGCCTGGTTTTCAATTCTCCTTTCACTTTCTACACATAGAACCAATCCATAATTTTTTTTTTTATTTTCAATGTGTTGAATTCTTTTTACATACCTTTCTACATTGTTATTTCTCTTTATTTTTAAGGATACTTCTTCCTTCGTTCAGAGCATATGGAGCTCGTTAAGTTTATTCTTCAATCTTGTTTTTTCATTTTTTCTTCCAAAATTTATTAGATTTCTTTGACATCTCATAGTCCTAAGCTTTATGGCCTAAGATGTTGCATTTGTAAAATACCAATTGTTACAGAAGTTTACAATATTCCCAGAAATTCAATTCCAACATTCAACAATTCTATCAACTATTTTTTTAATAAAATTACTCTTGGCATATACTTCAGAATCCACTTCTTTATGCCAAAATTTGTTAAAAGAGAAACAAAAACAAAAAAATTGTCTTTTTGTACCTAAGTGTATGTTGTCTTCTTGGTAGTACAACCCTCATATATTTTCTTCTGTCGGACCTTGGTTGATTTTCCTTTCCTACCATGATGGTGTCTTCTTCGTTATTTCTATTGACTTTAAATTTCTCCTCAAATGATTTCGAGATTTCGTCAAGAGTATTCTGATTTTTGTCAAACCCAATACTAGTCTTGTGATGTGGCGATTTTTTACTACTAAGGATGTGATATAATATCATGGTGCTTTTTTCTCTCGCTGAGAAACCATCTTGTCCAAATATTTTTTTAGTGAAAGGATCTCCAACTCTTTCCTTTTACAGATTTCATTCTTCTCATGAAGTTGGTTTGTAAATTCTTCTTAAGTCTTCTTGGCCTCATCTATTTGGATTTTCAAACAATCAATTGTTCCTTCAGCATCAAGTAAATGATCATTTTGTTCATTAATGTTCTTCTTGATTTTTTAAAGGTTATGTTTCATTTTTTTTTCAAATATTTGAACTTCCTCTTAATAATTTTGTAGCTCTACTTTCAAAAATAGGCTTTATTTTCTTAGAGTGGAAATATCAGTTTCTTGTCCTTAGAATACTATCTCCTTCTCACTTAGCCAATTTACTAAGGATTCTTGAGCAATTTTTGCCTCCTCTAGTTGAGATTCTAAACTCATAGTTACTTGAGCATTTTCTTCATGCTATATAAACCGTTCCTTAAAAATTCATTTTTCTTTCTTATTTCCCTTAACTCATTTAGAGCAGTAATTAATTCTCCTTTCTAGTAAACTTATAGAATTTCCTCATCTTCAGACTTTAAGGTTTATCAATCATATCATGCATACTACAAAAGTCATTTTCAAGAGAATATTTGGAGGAAGAGAAATGAATTCTATTATGAAAATAGTTACATAGTACTCTTGTAGTATGATATGATTGATTATTTGAAGTTGCTTCCTTTTATGATGGGTATTCCTTAATGGCTTGGCTTCTTTCATCATTTTCTTTTGATACTTTACTTGCTATTATCACTTTCTCAATCATGTTGAAACCTTTAACTTGTCTGAAATCTCTTTGGATGAGATACATTTTCCAAATTTGTCATTCACATAATCAACTAATCCCTCTATGATAGGATTCATTGCTAACTTGTTGTTCATTTTTAATTTTTCTTGGCTGCAAACTTTGGTGACCTTTTTAAAGGGATGTAGCCTGTAACATCTAACTGTATAAATTCAAGTCCAAGTGATTGGAAATAGGATTTCATTCTAATACTTGAAAGTATATAATTTATTATAGTGAAAAAAGGAGATTTATTCATGTTAAAACAAATATCCCCTCAAGCCATATTTGTGCAGTGATCTTCCTTCCAGTGGTTAGACTATATCTAAAGTACTTTCTCTAATGCCAATTGTTCCCCCCCAAGTGATAGTGAGAGGGGGGTGAGGTGAATCTGTAGCATGCACAATATTAATATTTATGCATCATTCACTTCATAAAACATAGATGAATACTAATGTAATTATCAATGTAGAAACACATTGTGTGTACAGTATTTAAAACATTTTATAGATATACATATATATAGTGGTTCATGTTTGTACATGTAATTGAATGATGGAATTTTTATTACAAATGTAATATGGTTTGTCTCCTCAAGTGTGTGAAGATCTACAACTATATTTAACTGTCAATATGGTTTCTTAAAATTAGAAAATATGTTGCTTGATGTGGTGTGTATGACTGTATAAAGGTTTTATCCTTAAAGCCTAAATTGTATGAGACTTGGTTGCTAAATAAAGTATCTAGTGGAACCTTGTATTTTCTTGTTAGTGGAGAAGGTATGTTTTCCTTATTGTTCCTTGGTTAAAATTCCATGGTGATATCTTATTATTGTTTATGGTCACTATTTTTGGAAATTTTCCTTGGTTGTCCTAGTAATGGTATTCTTGAACCAATTAATTTTTTTCTACTAGATGTTGGTTATTGTTGAAACCAAAACTATTTATTTATGATAAGGTGAATGGTGTATGTACTAACCCTGGTCGAATTCCTCAACATTGGAAAACGATGGATTGTTTGACACAAATATGGTTGTGTCCAATCCTCTATCATGTTGAGTAGCATGCATTTCAAAGTTTCTCAATTCTTCATAGCGAAGGCTATTTAAAAATATGGATGATCTTGGTAACATGCATATATTGCATAACTTGTGGAGTTGCATTAAATGTTTAGCAGTTGCAATAATTTCATAAGGAGGATGATTAGTTTGTCTATTTTTGGGGATGTTAACCTAGCCTTAGTTTTTTATGCATTATTTTTATTTCTTGCACCCCTATGTTCCCTCAAGTTTCCAATTGGTATTAGGGTTGGGGACATGACAAGTGGTTTCCAATAGTTGTAGTGTAATATCCTGAATTTCGACCTAACACTAATGGGGATAAGTTCCATTGCATGTGATGTTGCTTTGATGTTTATATTTTGTATATTGGGAATACAACCCCACTGCACATGAGTATGATTATTTATTTGATATATTGGGCGTAAGCCAAATGCATATGTTTTATTTTACCATATATGCCATTTCATGTGTTGAGTGTGGACCATGAAGCACCTGAGTGATTTTATGTTTGTGTTCAGCAAGAGCTCTGTGGCACATGAGTATTTAATGTTTGTGTTGAGCACGATCTCTGAAGCACATGAGCGATTTGATGTTTGTGTTGAGCAAGAGCTCTAAGGCACACGAGTATTTAATGTTTGTCTTGAGTGCAAGCTCTGAAGCACATGAGCGATTTTATGTTTGTGTTGAGCAAGAGCTCTGAGGCACATGAGTATTTAATGTTGTGTTGAGCATGAGCTCTGAAGCACATGAGTGATTTGATGATTGTGTTGATCAATAGCTCTGAAGCACATGAGTATTTAATTTTTGTGTTGAGCATCAGCTCTAGAGCACATGAATTATGAACGTTCGTGTTGAGAAAAAATATATGAAGTACATGAAAATATAAGAATTGGAAGTGTTGGGAATAAGCTCTAGAGCATTCCAAATTGATGTTGAGCATAATCTCTAGAGCATTGGATCCTTGGCCATTGTATCCCTAGGTGTATTATACAAGTACATCCTAGCATTAGTGTTCAGCGAGAAGCTCTGGAATTGCACTAAGGTGTAACTCCCTATTTTTTAGCATTGATTATGGGCTCTGAATAACGCTAGAAGTTACTGAAAATTAATTATGTTGAGTGAAAATGACTCTCATAAAACATTGACCTCATCTTACTTATTTTTAAGTTGATTAAATGAAATTTTGAATTTATATTTCTCATCAAGCACTGAAAAATACCACGATATACAAGGTAATCCAACATGCAAGGAGGTTTAGAGATACCTAACCTAGTTGACCAAACCTACCTGAAGGCCTTAATGAAAGAAGCGATTATAAGCTAAAGAAAGTCCCATGTGCTTTGGGATCATGCTATATGATACCCAAAGTAAAAATGTAAACAATGATATATGTATATATATAGTTTATATATGTTATGAATAAAAGGGCAAGCATGTGTATTAATAATAGTAACTATAAATAATAATTGAAGGATCTATGTTTTATTATTTACTAAAATAATTAATTAAATATCTTAGTACCTAAAAAGAGTCAAAATAGGAACTAGTCAAAGAGTTCCTAAGTTAAGAAATAAATATTAATTTCACATAAATTAAGTAAAAGATTATTTCAAAAAAAAGAAATGATTCTTGATCTAATTGAAATTTAACTGTCCATTTTCCAAAACATTGTCTATAAAAACCCAAGCCAAAGAAAGGCTCGGGGATCCCATTCTATGCTATCTGATCTACACTCTTACATGTTGGAACCCCAATGTTAAGAACTCTTAGGAGAATAATGATCAAATAGCATAGAACCTGTTATCCAGGATAGGTGAAGCCTTAACTTTAGGAGGTCTAGACTACTTGCATGTTGGAACCAACTTAGGGGGACCCGGATTGAAACCAGGAATGGTTCCAGGTCATGGTTGGGAGGAACGTGGTAGTTCCCAAGTTATTCGGTTGACAGATCCAAGGTTAGAATTATAATTTTTTTTATTAATGCCGGGTGCTTAAGTGTTTAGGATTCTAGCAAACAAATAAAATACACATTGCAGGTATGAGGGTTTCTACCTTTTCTTTCATTCTTGCATATTTTATTAAATTAGTTTTATAATCTAGAATGAAAATCTGCATATTGTATGTTCGCTTCATCTAGGTTTTCCTTTTGTTTACAGAACCTTAAAATCATGAACTATTTGTATAAAAATCTAAAGACATATTTTATGTTCTAGGTTGATTTACTTCTTAAAAATTAAACTCAACCATTATTTTCCTAGATAGGATTTTACAGTTAAATTCTGCTTAGGATTTGATGTACTTATCTAACAGAGTTTACCTTAGACATAAACCCTACTTATCTAAGATATCTATCTATTTGTGTATTGTTCAACCTTAGATAAAATTTTAAACAGAGCTTTCATAAAGCTATGCAAAATAAACCTTATTAGCATTTAAAAATAAACTAGTATATTAAACTTTGCATCGAAAACATTCAGATAAACTATTTATAAAATGTATAAACCTACAGACCAGAAATCAAATCTCTGAGTTGTAGAACTTCAAACTATGTTCAAAACATTTGAAAATAATTAATAAACTACCAACTAAAAGAAATAAATTAAACCATGGTTCAAATCTCTCACACTATTAAAATACAACTCTAAACATATATTTCCCAGCGCTGGTATATTTCAGATTGCCAGCGCATATGCTTCTATTTCCACTTTAAAATAAAACATAATAATATATCGTAAACACTATTCAAGCCTTTAAAATAAACATTAAATCCATGCTAAGATAAACATAATTCTCATAAGTTTGATCAAACCCATCCCAACCACCGAATCCTATCCAGGATTAGCTGTGGGATAATTTTCACATATTACATTACAAAATCCTTTAACAAAGCCTAGCCATCGAAACCTGCGAAGTTTTGGCTGTTGGAAAAATTACAAACACGCATATCAAGAGAACCCAACTCATCATTTATATAAAAAAATTATTAGAGATAGAGTCATTCTGTTTATCATTCAATTAAAACGCATCCAGGATCGAATCTTGTGAGATGCCCAAAAAAACCCACACTAAATAAACCATAAGTCTAAATCATTAAAACAATCTAGGATCAAATCCTGTAGGTAGCACTGCTAACAAAAAACATAAATGCTTCGACATGTACGGTAATGGTTTTGCCTCTCACGCTTCCCACAAGAACTTCTTTATAAACCAATAGTTTAAACAAATCAGATCTACGCTCTTATAACCATTTACACAGTCACATTATTAATAAACATAAACCCATAATTACAGGATGTGTATTCACCTAAGAGCCAAGCCAAGCTTCCAAGCTCACGAACATAAGGTGAAACCCCAACTACAATATTTATTAAATCCCTACATCAACGACTTTACCATGATAAATGTACAATGCATAAAATATATAAAATACATAGTCTTGCTATGCCCGTCACCGTTGCAAGAAATCAAACTGTAAGCAAACATACACACCATAATTTTAAACACATTTTTTTACAATAAATATAAATAGAACCCATTACAAAACGTTGCAACATGACTAAATCTTATACATAGAGCCAAGCAATCTCTGGAAAGTCAAGTCATTTTTCCAAACCTTTTACATACGGAAGTGCCATGGAAAATACTAACACAGTCACATCCATTGGATGCAAAAACAAACTATCAAACCCAACCAAACGAAACTACACAACGATACTCTTTGTCAAACCAAATATAAAGTGGTAAGGGACTTGAATTTTCAGGGCTTACCCACAGTATGGATGTGCAGTTAACCTAGGAATCCTCCTTAGAGCCATGCTCTATACCTGCACAAACCCACACAAATGCCATGAGAATTATGTAAGCTACAAGTGAAATCAAACCAAACCATTATAGTATGCAGACCACAACATAACTTACCTTACAAAAGAGTGGGAATGTTGTTGCATTTCACACCATAGATCTCGAGATCTTGTGAACACCTAGAAAAACATACGAGAGACCAAATGAAACGGTTGTTGACCCTGACCAACGCTTGAGGCCAAATGACCACGCTTCCCTAGAAGCATTAAATTCACCACCTTGTCCTCCACCAGCCATTAAATCTAAACCCACGGAGCTATAGTTATTCTAACGTCGTGGATCCTTAATACACCACCTTCCCAACATTAATCCTTAAAAACCACTTTTTCCATGTTAATACAAGGTTTTCGATGGCATATGGAATATGCCATAAACCCTAAACATCTTTACCATATAGTTTACAATATATATAATATGCACATCACAGTGGATAAGGTTTTAAACCTTAAGAGAGTATACCATAAAGTGATAACTATACATAAAAATCAATCTGGAGTAAACATAGGAATTAGGTACAGATAGACCTAAGACTTTAGTCCTCCTTTCACCCAGCTATGGACAGGATAGCGTAGGATAGATGTAGTGTTACAGGATGTTTTTATTTTCCACAATCATAGACAGAGTTCACCGTCGAAATAACATGCAAAAGAGTAGGAGCCTACATTAGTTCGAAATGACCTAAGTAATCCCCTTAAAGCAATAGGAATCCTTACCTTTCCAAGTGGACCCTCAAGGGATAAGACTCGCCACTCCACCCCTTGACATACGAAGGAAAGTCACCCTTTTCATTGAATAAAACTATAAAATAAAATTAAGACATATAAATAAGAAGTAAAATGTAACCTAACAAGCATCAACAAATGTTCACATTTAGTAGACAGGAAGAGTAACCAAAAAAACAAGTACAAGTAATATAACAACTTCACTTAAACACATCATCATCCAACAGGAAAGCAAGTAGAAGGAAAAACAACTTACGAGACTTAAGTTCAGTACACAACCAAGTGTTATTTCGTAGAAGTTTAAATAATGTCCTTGGATTGTAGTATCTTATTAGCGTACAATTTTATTTTTTTTACGATTTTTAGGGACATTACAAGTGGTATCAGAGCTAGGTTCAAACACTAAGAGACCTAATGGGCATTACCAAACATTCGTTGCAGAAATAAATTATATTTGAAATTTTGTTAGCTAACAGGAAATTATTTGTTATTAAAAATTTTACATTGCAGGATTCAAAGAACAGTTCAGATCATGAAGATGAAAGAAGACAACAATTGGCAAGGAAAATTGAATAACCCACATGTGAAGAAGAACTAGTGGTTGAATTAAATTCTGATATACTGAAAACCATACAAAGTCTGCAAGTAGACTTACAGTGTTTCAAAGATGATAATATAAATGAAAGAAAAGAGCAGCAAGAAATTAATGAAGCTTTACTGCAGAACATGATGGGAGGAAGCCCGCATGGACAACCTACTCATTAAACCAACAAATTTAAGAAATATTTTTATCATAAATGGGCCAGCAACCCAAAAGAAGAACACACACCTAAACCTTCAGAAAGAGAGTATCACTGTCTTTCTAGTGATAATTCCTTTTCTCCTTGCAGAAAGAAACAGAGGAATGATGACAACCTCCAGGGAGAGTTCAGATAGATAAGAACCCCAACCTATGAAGGAGAGATCAACATCAGGGAGAAAGCTGAAGAGTTGCTTCTAGGTATGAGAAAGTACTTTCGAGTACACAACTACTCTAGTGAGATGAAATCCCATCTAGCAATCTATAATTTAAATGGAAAAAGAAACTAGATGATGGGGAGACCTAAAGCATACCAAAAAGGATGCAGTAAAGGAAATTTAATGGAGTAACTTTCACATACGGTTTTAGGACAAATACATGTCTGAAATATTCTTCGATGGGAAGGTGAAATAATTTCATGATTTAAGGATGGGTTCCATGACCATGGATGCTTTGATTGATAGATTCTTGAATCTGTTACATTATGTACCTTACATAAAGGATGATAAAAGTGAAAATACAAAAGTTTGTGGGATGTCTTCCTCCCAATTTTCGAGAGAGAATTGAATTTGACATGCCAAAAACTCTGGACACTACCCTACACAAAGATATGATTTTTTATGAGCATGGACAACTAAGGAAGGAAAAAATCAACATGAGTCTAGAAAGGTCTAGGACCTTCTTGGACAATCGCAAACCGGGTTTCAACCCACCTCCTTACAGAAACCATAACAATAGTTTTCCAGCCAATAAGAAATTCAACAAGGCAGGTACAAAGCCAAATGTACCAGCACCAAATGCTAACAGACCAATAACAAATGAGGGAGGAAATGTTTCCCCACTGCAAATCAAATGTTGGAAATTACAAGGGCCCCATTATGCCTGAGATTGTAAAAACAAGACTAATGGAGTCTTGCACAATATACAAGAAGAACCTATGGTAGAGGATAGAGGTGCAGACCAAGGATTTATGCATCCTTGGATAGACGACAGGAAGACCATCAGGATACTATGGTTGAAATAGAAGGTAAGGTTTCAAACACTTCTATTTCAACATTGATTTACCTTGGTGCTTGCCGAAGCTATGTATCGCCTAAAATTGTTGAGTTATGTAAACTAGACAAAGTTAAACATGATAAAACCTGGCTACTGCAATTAGCCACGAGTACGAAACATAAGGTTTTTGAAATAGGTAGAGACTGTGAGGTAAACTTGAATGGTTTCACTACTAAGATAAATTTGAATATTTTACCCTTAGGATCACACAATGTGCTTATCGACATGGAATTGTTGGAATAGAACCATGTCATGCTCGATTGTCCACAAAAGTCAATATTGTGCATAGATAGCCAAGGGAATCAGAAAAAGATTCAAGGCATACCTAAGAAGGTTTCTATTAGGCAGATATCTTCCTTACAAGTAAAGAAGTGCATTAGGAAAGGGTGCAAACTCTTTGCAGTGAACATCCATGATGGTGAAGCGGAGAGAGAACAACACACTGAGGACTTTCTAGTTGTCATAGACTTTACATATCTATTTCCTTAGGAAATACCAGGATTACCACCAAAACGAGACTTATATTTTTCCATAGAATTGATACCAGGGTCAGTTCCGGCTACAAAAGCCCCATATCGCATGATTGCACTAGAGTTGGTGGAGCTCAAGTTGTAGTTGTAGGAGTTGATTGAGAAGGATTATATCTAACCTAGTGTTTCCCCTTGTGGATAACCTATACTTTTCGTAAAGAATAAGGATGGTACGATGTGGATGTGCATCGATTACTGCCAACTTAACAAAATGACCATTAAGAACCATTACCCAATCCCTAGGATCAATGACTTGGTTGATCAAGTAGGAGGAGCCAAGATCCTTTTAAATATCGACCCGCGGTCTAGTTACCATTAGGTATGGATCCGTGATGAAGATATTCATAAAACGACCTTTCATAGACAATACGACCACTACAGGTTTGTAGTAATGCCATTTGGGTTGACCAATGCACCCACAAATTTTATGTGTATGATGAACAATATCTTCAGCAAATACCTGGATAAATTTTTATTGGCCTTTATAGACGATATCCTGATTTACTCTAAGAGTAAAAAGGAACATGAGGAGCATGTCCACATACTACTACAGGTGTTACGAGAACACCAGCTCTATGCTAAGTTTAGTAAATGTGATTTTTACAAACCACAGATACAATACCTAGGTCACATCATCTTCGAGAAGGGGATAACCATTGACCCAGAAAAGATTAAAGCCATAGAAGATTGGCCTACCCCTACTAGTGTCATTGACATTAGGTCATTTTTGAAATTGGTCGGTTACTACCGAAAGTTCATTGAGAAATTTACGAGGATTTCTTGTCCCATGACTGCTTTGCAAAAGAAGGAAAACAAGTTCTTATGGATGACCAAGTGTGAGGAAAGTTTTCAGAAGATTAAATAACTTTTGACGACTGCACCGATACTAACAATTGCGGATCTTGATGTGGATTTATTTGTTTGCACAAATGCAAGGAAGGAAGGACTTAGAGGAGTCATCTTGCAGAATGATTGCACGATCTGTTATGAATCACGGAAGTTAAAGGAACACAAACAAAATTATCCCACCCATGATATTGAGTTAGAAACCATTATCCACGCCTTGAATATGTGGAGGAACTACCTCTTGGGAAAGAAATTTATTCTAAAGACAAACAACATGAGTTTGAAGTATTTATTTGATCAACCAGATCTAAATTCCAGGCAGGACAGATGGTTGGTGTTAGAAAATAGGACCACAAAGCAATAACACATATACAGTTAAATAATTAAACAAGATGAAAAACACATTAAACACATTCATAGAGACACAGGATATAATGTGGTTCACCCAAACGATGGGCTATGTCCACACAGAAATTGCGTCCTTTTATTACTGTCCAAAAAGGTGAAGGGATACAACCTGCAGCAATACCGGTGCACTTCCTCTTCATGCTCTCATAGTCTCTCTCACACAATCACATATATTGTTTAAAATTCTACAGTAAAATACATAGCCATTTTACAATTATTTCTTTTATAGGGGAAATACCATGGGAAAATACTATGGTTAAACAAATACCATGGGTCCCCAAAACTGTTGGCCAAAAAACATCCCAAACATCCGAACCCCAAAGTTGGGGACCAAGTGTACAACAAACTTGGGGTACAAAACCAACTAAATAATATCTATGGATCTGGAAGATCAGACTCCACAACCAACAGTTGGATTTCCTTAGTGAGTACCATTTTGAGTTAAAGCATATAAAGGACAAGGGGAATAAAATTGTTGATGCTTTAAGTTGACGAGCTTATATGTTATATGAGGTAACTTTAAGTCAAACCAATTTGTATTTGCATGAGAGAATTAAGATGACAAATGGAGTTGACCGTTTCTATGTTGAAATCCTTAATAAAGTCCAAGAGGAAAGGTTATTTCAACAAGAAAAATAGTATAAGGTAGATGAGACCGGAGTATTGTGGTCCAAGGAAAGATTGTATGTTCCAGAAGGAGGGGACATCAGGTCCAGCATCCTCACGGAATTTCATTGGAAAACCTACTCAAGGAATATGAGATATCAAAAGATGACATCTGCAGTAAAGAAACACTTTTTTCGGCCTAAGTTAAAGGCTAACATAGCGTTGTTTATCACAAAATGTCAGGAATGTCATCTAGTCAAATCTAGGCACCAGCATCCTTTAGGGTTGCTGCAACCATTACCCATTTTGGAATGGAAGTGAGAGGTCATTAATATGGATTTCATTAGATGTATACCAAAGAGAAAGAAGAAGAATGATTCTATATTTGTAGTGGTTGACAAGTTATCAAAAGTAGCAAACTTCATCCCAGTAAAGTCAACATACTGTAGCAGTTCACATTACCGAATTCTTCTTAAAGGAGATATTCAGATTGCATGGGATACCCAAGGCAATCATCTCAGATTGAGATACGAAGTTTACCGAAAAATGTTAGAGATCCTTATTCTCCAGATTAGAGATGCAATTAAAATTTAGTACTTCTTACCACCCACAGACAAACGGGTAGACAGAATGGGTAAACCGGATTTTAGAAGACATGCTTAGGATGTATGTTATGAACAATCACCCCAAGTGGGAGGATTATCTGCATCTCACATAATTTGCATATAAAAATGGATACTAGACCTCCGCCAAGTTGAGTCTCTTTGAGTTACTCTATGGTCGGAAGTGTAGAACATCGCTTACTTTGGATATCCCGGTGGACAGGCTCATGTTAGGCCTGATTTACTAAAAGACTTGGAACAATTGGTCACCAAGGTCCAACAGAACCTTAAAGAAGCGCAAGGCTACTAGAAGAGTTACGCAGATAAGAAAAGAAAAGATAAATATTATCAGATCGAAGACCATGTTTACTTAAAAGCAAAAGCAAAGAGAATCTCATTGAGCTTTGGGAGGTGCAAAAAGTTGGCACAAAGATTTTGTGGACCCTTTGAGATACTGGCCAAGAGAGGGCCAGTGGCATATGAATTAGCATTATCAGCTCATATAAAGCTTCATAATGTTGTTCATGCATCCTTATTAAAGAAACACACACACACACACACCCACCCACCCACACACACACACACACATATATGATACTAAACATGTTATTGATTGGTCCTTGTTACAGGTGGAACCTAAAGGGGAGTTTGTACTCGAGCCCCTTCATATATTGGAAAAGAGAGAGAGGTGTAGCTCAGGAAGCACACCATAGTTTAGTTGAAAGTGCAATAGAAGCACTTTGAAGCCAATGAGGCTACTTGGGAGAATGGAGCCCCCATGATAGAGGCTTACCGCGCCTTATTTCATGATTTCATTCCTAGTCCCTAGAACACCAGGGACGGTGTTGTTCTAAGTGGGGAGGGATGTAATATGTTGAATTTGGACCTAACACTTATGTGAACAAGTTCCATTTCATGTGATGTTTCTTTGATGTTTATATTTTGTATATTGGGCATAAGACCCCACTTCACATGAGTATGATGATTTATTTGATATATTGGGCGTAAGCCGAATGCATATGTTTTATTTTAGCATATATGTGATTTCATGTGTTGGGAGTGGACCCTGAAGCACATGAGTGATTTGATGCATGTGTTGAGCAAGATCTCTGAGGTACATGAGTATTTAATGTTTATGTTGAGAACAAGCTATGAAGCACATGAGCGATTTGATGTTTGTGTTGAGAAAGAGCTCTGAGACACATGAGTATTTAATGTTTGTGTTGGGAGCGAGCTCTCAAGCACATTGATTTGATGTTTTTTTTTAGCAAGAGCTCTGCAGAACATGAGTATTTAATGTTTTTGTTGAGCGCGATCTCTGAAGCACACAAGTGATTTGATGACTATGTTGAGCAAGAGATCTGAAACACATGAGTATTTCATGTTTGTGTTGAGCATCAAATCTGGAGCACATTAGTTATGAAACATTTGTGTTGAGTAGAAAGCTCTGAAGCACATGAGAATATAAGAATTGGAAGTGTTGGGAATAAGCCCTAGAGAAATCCAAATTGATGTTGAGCATAAGCTATGGAACATTGTATCCTTGCCATTGTATCCCTAGGTGTATTATACAAGTACATCCTAGCATTAGTGTTGAGCGAGAATCTCTGGAATTGCACTAAGGCGTAACTTCCTATTTTTTAGCATTGAGTATGGGCCTTGAATAAGGCTAGGAGTTACTAAAAATTAATTATGTTTAGTGAAAACGAATCTAATAAAACATCAACCTCATCTTACTTATTTTTAAGTTGATTAAATGAAATTTAGAATTTATGTTTCTCATCAAGCACTGAAGAACTATCACCATATACAAGTTAATACAACATGCAAGGAGGTTTAGATCTTCCTAACCTAGTTGCCAACCCTACCTGAAGGCCTTAATGAAAGAAGTGATTAGAAACTAAGGAAAGTCCCATGTGATTTGGGATCATGCTATATGATACCCAAAGTAAAAATGTTAACAATGATATATGTATATATATAGTTTATATATGTTATGAATAAAAGGGTAAGCATGTGTATTAATAATAGTAACTATAAATAATAATAGAAGGATCTACGTTTTATTATTTACTAAAATAATTAATTAAATATATTAATACCTAAAAAAAGTCAAAATAGGAACTAGTCAAAGAGTTCCTAAGTTAAGATAAATAAATATTAATTTCACATAAATTAAGTAAAAGATTATTTTAAAAAAAAATGATTCTTGATCTAACTGAAATTTAACTGTCCCTTTTCCAAAATATTGTCTATAAAAAACCAAGCCAAAGAAAGGATTGGGGATCCCATTCTATGTTATCTGATCATTATTCTACTAAGAGTTCTTTGAGAGCATTTTTCCAAAAAGGAAAAGCAATCTGGTACAGAACTTGTTATCCCAGATAGGTGAAGCCTTACCTTTAGGAGCTATAGACTACTCGCGTGTTGGAATCATCTCGGGGGAACCCATATTGAAACTGAGAACAGTTCTGGATAATGGTTGGAAGGAACGTGGTAGTACCCAAGTTATTTGGTTGACAGATCAGGTTGATTATCCTTGTTTTTATTAATGTTGCATTCTTAAGTGTGTAGGGTTTTAGTAATCAAATAAACTACACATTGCAGGTATGAGGGTTTCTACCTTCTCTTTTGTTCTTACATATTTTATTAAAGTAGGTTTATAATCTAGAATGAAAATTTGTATATTGTATGTTTGCTTCATCTACGTTTTCCTTTTGTTTACAGAACCTTAAAATCATGAAATATTTGTATAACACTCTAAAGACATATTTTATGTTACAGGTCGATTCACTGCTTAAAAATTAAACTCAACCATTATTTTCATAGATAGGATTTTACAGTTTAAATCTTCTTAGTATTTGATGTACTTGTCTAACAAATTTTACATTAGACTTAAACCCTAGTTATCTAAGATATCTATCTATTTGTGTATTGTTCAACCTTAGATAAAATGTTAAATAGAGCTTTCATAAAGCTATACAAAATAAACCTCATTAGCATTTAAAACTAAAACAATATATTAAACTTTGCATCTAAAACATTCAGATACAGTATTTATAAAATTTATAAACCTCCATACCAGAGATCAAATCTCTGAGTTGTAGAACTTGAAACTATGTTCAAAACACTTGAAAATAATTAATAAACTACCAACTAAAAGAAATAAATTAAACCATAGTTCAAATATCTCACACCATTAAAATCCAACTCTAAACATAGTATTTCCCAACGCTGGAAAATTTCATATTTCCACCTTGTATGTTTCCATTTCCACTTTAAAATCAAACATAACAATATATCGTAAACACTATTCAAGCCTTTAAAATAAACATTAAATCCATGCTAAGATAAACATAATGTTGATAAGTTTTATCAAACCAATCCTAGCCATCGAATCCTATCCAGGATTGGCTGCGAGATCATTTTCACATATTATATTACAAAATCCTTTAACCAAGGCCAACCATCGAAACATGCGAAGGTTTGGCTGCAGGCCAAATTACAAAAAAACATATGAAACAACTAAACGATAAATAGAGAACCCAACTCACCATTTATATAAACAAATTATTAGAGAGAGATTCATTATGTTTATCATTCAATCAAAATGCATCTAGGATCGAATCCTGTGAGATGTCCAAAAAAAACCCATGCTAAATAAACCACAAGTATAAATCGTTAAATTAGCCTAGGATGAAATCCTGCAAGCACCACTGCTAACACAAAACATAAGCGCTTAGACATGTACAGTAAGGGTTTCGCTTCTCAAGATTCCCACAAGAAGTTATTTATAAACCGATAGTTTAAACAATCCAGATCTACACTCTTATAACCATTTACATAGTCACATTATTAATAAACATAAACCCATAATTACGGGATGCGTATTCACCTAAGGGCCGAGCCAAGCTTCCAAGCTCACGGCGGTAAGGGGAAACCCCATNTATAACCATTTACATAGTCACATTATTAATAAACATAAACCCATAATTACGGGATGCGTATTCACCTAAGGGCCGAGCCAAGCTTCCAAGCTCACGGCGGTAAGGTGAAACCCCATCCATGATATTTATTAAATCCATACATCAACGATTTTACCATGATAAAAATACAATGCATAAAATATATAAAATACACAGTCTTTCTAGCCCTGGTGCCATTGTAAGCAATGGAACTATAAGAAAACATATGCACCATCATTTTAAACGCATAGTTTTTCATTACATATAAATAGAACCCATTACAAAATGTTGCAACATGGCAAAATATTATACACAGAGCCAAACCATCTTTGGACAATCAAGTGGCATTTTCCGAAACCTTTTACATACGACAATGCCATGGAAAAGACTAACACAATTGCATCCATTGGATTCCCCAAAAAAATATCAAACCCAACCAAATGAAACTACAAAATGATACTCTCTGTCAAACCAAATACACAGTGGTAAAGTCCTTTCATTTTCAGGGATTACTCGTAGTATGGATGCGCAAGTAACCTCGGAAGCCACCTTAGAGCCACACTCTGTACCTGCACAAACCCACATAAATGCCATTAGAAGTATGAAAGCTACAAGCAAAATAAAACCAAACCATTACAATATGCAGACCACGACATAACTTACCTCTATAAGAGAGGGAAGGCTATTGCATTTCGCAGCATAGCTCCTGAGAGCTTGATACCACCTAGACAAACTAGCAAGAGACCAAATGAAATAGTTGTTGACCCTAACCAATGCTTGAGGCCAAATTCCCACGCTTCCCTATAAGCATTAAAGTCACCACCCTATCCTCCACTGTTGCCATTAAATCTAAACCCACAGAGCTATAGTTATGCTCATGCCATGGATCCTTAATACACCACCTTCCCAACATTAAATCCTTAAAACCTAGTTTTGCCATGTTAATACAAGGTTTTCCATGGAATATGGAATATGCCATAAACCCTAAACCTATTTACCATATATTTTACAATATATATAATATATACATCACAGTGGATAAGGTTTTAAACCTTAAGAGAGTATACCATAAAGTTATAACTATACATAAAAATAAATATGGTGTAAACACAGGAATTAGGTATAGATAGGCCTAGGAATTTAGTCCTCCTTTTACCCAGCTATGGACACGATAGTGTAGTATAGATGTAGTGTTGTAGGATGCTTTTATTTTCCATGGTTATAGTCAGAGTTCACCGCCAGAATCACCTGCACAAGCATAGGATCTTGCATTAGTTCGCAATGAACTAAGTAAGCGCCTTAAAGCAGTATGAATCCTTACCTTTCCGAGTGGATCCTCAAGGGATAAACCCCGCCACTCCACCCCTTGACATACGAAGGCAATTCATCCTTTTTAATGAATAAAACTATAAATGAAAATTAAGAGATAAAAATCAGAAGTAAAATGTAACCTAACAAGCATTGACAAATGTCTGCATTTAGTATACAGGCATAGTAACCAAACAAACCAGTACAAGTAATATAATGTGTAATGTTCCCAAAATTTGAAAATATTTTTTTTTTATTAGGATAGTTAGTTACTACATGAACTGGACATTAGCTTATCTTCTGCGGAATGTGTCGCACTTTATGTGCGAAACTGAAATGTTGTAAGTTGTTCTTACCCTTTCTAGATGTTTTCCCCAATGTGATTATTAATGCAAATCTGTAATGTATTTAAGTTACTTGTTCTAGTTTAGATGGTTACGATGTTGATTGATTACTTCTTATCATTCATTTATGTGTATGTTTGTTCAGTTTATAACTTACTTACTAGTTATAAGTTTTGTTTATGGGTTTATGTAAAGTCCTTCCTTAACTTATAATTGTCAAGGGGTGGAGTGGCGGGACTTGTATTCCTTATAGGATTACTTGGAGAGGTAACTAATTTTACTTGACGTTACAGGGTTTAATTAGTTTATATTGAACTAATGCATCTCTTCTTTATCTTGTGCAGGTTTGTTAGGTGACGACAAACTTGTTATGGCAACTGAACAATGACAGTTTACCTATGCTAAATGACTTCATTACCTTTGAAGATGAAAAGGACCAAAGTCCTATCTAACATCCCTTATTACAATTGTTAGATTTATCATTTACACATGGTTGGATTTATTTATAACTACCTATAAACTAGTTACCGTTATTACTTATGGTTCTAAGACCTTAAATAAGCTTCAAACCTATGCTTAAAATTTATATGGTTTAATTGTTATGTGAAAGGCTTAAGATATTAGACCTTAACCATATGTTGTTTTAAAGTTTATATACTATATGTTAAAGGTATGTTCTAAGGCATTCATGGAATATTCCACATGCCATGAATCTTGGATTTACCCTAAGTCCATGATGCAAACATGACATTTTAATGCATAAGGCATTTCAATATCAAATCATGTTTTGGGGTTTAAGAACTATAGGAATGGGGATAAAAATTGACATTGTGGTGGACAGGGTGGCTGACTAAATGCTCCTCGAGAGTTGGGGAACTCAATCCCTAAGCTTGGTCTATCGTGGATGAACGAGTCATTCGGAATTTTGATGGTGGAGCTCTGTTCAACTCTCTGGTTTGTATCGTGGCATGGTCTGTCTTGCATTTGGGTTTTGGGAAGGTATTCCCTTGATTTGGTTTGCAACGAGGGTTTATTGTTGTTTCAGTTTGGAGGATTGGTATGCTTCTCACGATTCTCGGTCCCTTGGTTTCAGGTGGCAAGATTCCCTTGCGCGGCTCATGGGTCTTCTCTACTTGTCGACGCATACCCTTGATGGGTAAGCCTTGTACCAACAAGCTCTGAGATTTTTACCTCTAAGTAGAGTTGCTTGTCTGAGATTAGAACTCAGTGTTTGTAGTGTTAAATGAATACTTGTGTTGGTTAGGGGTTTTGACCTTATACAGGTCTGTTTTTAAATAATGAAAGGAATCCAAAGATGCATATGCAGTTTGGGGTTTAAGTGGTTTGGGTTTGGCACCTTCGGGCCATGATTATCATGACTCTGCTCTGTAGTATTTTTGGGTTGAGAGATTTAACGTGTGACCTTGGCAATTAAAGGAGACTCTGTGTTTTAGTTACAATGTTGGGTTTTGAATGGTGGAAGCACCATTTCTTGCAATGGTGCATTGGTTTGGAATCACGACTGTATAGTTTATATATATAAATTATAGTAGTTATAAAAGAATGCATTCTCTACTGTGTATCAATCATGGAGAGGTTTTGCCTTTGTATAAATTGTTGTCTGTAATTTAAATTTTGTTTTGGGTTTCTTAATAGAGTTGATTTGGCTTTAGAGCCGCGCCATTGTTGGAAATGGCACTCTTTCCTATTCACGTCTGTGTAATGTAATGGTGAATTGTTGATTTATGGTGATTCGTGGTGTTGTTTACTTACCTATACATTATATTGGGAATGACCGTGAACTGTGTTGTTTAACCTTGTGAAAGGGATTTCGTTGCTATGATAACGTAGATAGTGGTTAATTGTTTATAGTTTATGTTAATGGGTTTCCTATGTCTCTCAGCCATGAGCCTCAAAATGATTACAGTGTATAAAATGGGTTTATACCACTATGTGGAAATGTTTGAATATGATTTACAACGTGTATACTTTGTTGGTGTTTAATATATGGAAATGCTGATAGGGCAACGATTTCATGTTAGGGTTATTCCTTCTTGCATTTTAAATGTTGATAGAGTGGTCTATGTGGAATAATTTTAAGCTATTACAACGTTGATAAAAATATTGTGAATCGAACCTTATGGGATTCGATGTTGGTTATGGTTGGAAAAATAACCTTGGTTTTTAAACAGTGAGCTCACAGGATTCGATTCTATAACCTTTTGATTTATACGATATATGTTAATGTATTTGGTATTAGGTTATGGTTGATTTCTTATGTTATAATCTCTTGAGAGATATGATTTTGATAATGTATTTTGTATTAGGTGATAAAGTATATAGTGTGATTATGAAATATGAGGCACTCGTGCCTACAAACCTTAGAGGTCTCGATAGCTTAGCTTGGCATTCGATGTTGTTGTTTATAAAATGGAAATGATTTGTGATGGTTCGTTTTTATGATATTTTATTTAAAGTGTTAGCAATTTATATTTTAATTTATAATTTCTGCACAGAGATTAGGCTATGATTATATATAATAGTTTAGTTTATTGTAAATAATATAAGCTTGCTGGCAATATGAAGTCTTCTGGAAGATATGAGATACATGCTTGTTTTTAAATACTTCTAGGTTTTGAACTTGAATTTATAGTGAGGAACTAAATTGCAAAAATGAAATAAAAACCAAACCCTCCTATAGATAGCACTAAAGGTGCTTAATCCATCATGAATACAATTTATTATAATAGCATGTTTAAAAGAAAAATATAACCTAACCATTGATAAAAGAAATACATCTACTAATAAACAATGAGTTTAACCTGTAAGTGAAGAAAGAAGTAATGTAGAAAATATAACCTAGTTATAGCAGACAGTTACTAGATATTCATTAAGAATTCAATCTAGTAACTATCAAGATACTATCAAGAGTCCATGCGTGATTGGTGGAGGAAACCTTCTTATCCCTATATGGATAGGATATTTCTTTAGTGACTAAAGTTCAAATCTCCTCCTCTAAACATGTATAAGCTCCCAAGTCCCCAAGACTTGGATATATAGCACCATGGATACCACTGTGAAAATCATGTGCAATAATTTGAGGAATTGTTAATGGACCTAGATGCCTTAATGGTTTCTTTACGGCCAAAGGCATGGTATTCTTCCACATAACATCATTCACAAGTCCCTAATAACATAGATATTTCTCAAACACACCTAATGGAACTAACATCCTCAATCATATGTCATGATACCCTTAGGAGGCCAGCTTTGGTTGGTAGAGGAAACATTCTTAACCAGGTATGGATAGAAGCTTCCTTTATGTCCCAAGGTTTAGTTATACTCCATTAACCATTTCAAATGCCACAAGGCCATAATACCTAGACACATAGTTCCATGGATACCCCTGTGAAGTCATGTGTGGTGCTTCAAGGAATTTCTCACAAATTTGGATGCCTCAACAATAAATTTTTAGGGCTAAAGGCATTATTCGTTGAACATGTCGAAAGTAATAAGATCGCAAAACCTACGTACATAGTGCCGTGTATTCCTCTACAAAGTCATGCATGGAGCTTCGAGTCATTGTTCATGGTTTTGTATGCCTTGAGTGTTTCTTTAGGGACAAAGGTATGGTATTATTCTATGGAACACCATTCCCAGGTGCCTAAGACATCTGCATAGTACTAAAAACCAACTAATGGCATTAACATCCTCAATCATAGGCTAGAATGACACTCTTAGGAAGCAATGTGTGTTTGGTGGAGGCAAGCTTCCTAGCTCTCAGTGGATGGAATATTATTTTAGGGATCGAGCTTTATGTTTCCTCCATTGACCATGTCCATGGACCCAAGGACACAAGACTTAAATTAATAGAAGCATGTATACCCCTAGGGAGTCATGTGTGGTGATTCAATGTATTTTTCATGGATATGGATGCCTTAATGGTTTCTTTAAATCATGGTCTTCTTTCCTAGAACATAATTCCCAAGGTGCTAAGACACCTACAAAATTCTCTTGATTTCCTCTAATGACCCCATGTAAGGCCTTGAGACCCATCCCACTATGAAAAAACTCTTTATTCCCATATCCAACTTTTCCATAAAGCTTTAATTTTAGGTTGTAAACCATCTTTTAGGGATCAAGGTCCATGAACTACACCTTGAACACCATATATGACCTCTCATGTTGATAGTTTTGTTTTGAATGGGGATATAGGAACCATTAGGGGTTTCTAAGTAATATGTATGTGTCTTGGGACCTTAGACATAATAAGGGAGGAATCCTAAGCCTTAGCCCGTAGAAGATGATTTTATCCATCTAGAGCAGAGAATGATGTGTTGAACAACCTCAATAGATCCTTCCATGGTTTCATTTACTTTAAAATGAGGATACTAGTTCCATTAAAACATTTTTAGCACTAACTATAGATATTAGGACCCTTCACATGGGTAGGGGGAAACACTTGGTCTTTGTCCCTTAAAGTAATTTGTTAACCATTTAGGGCCAAAAATTGATGCCTCCAACCACCACACATGAAATTGAAAGCGAATCATTTGAATCTTAATCGAGATATGCATGCCATCATAATTTGTTGAGCACTAGGTATGCATCTCAAGGCAATGGACATGGTCAGGGGAGGAAACTATGGCCTTAGGCCCTAACTAAAGCTTCTAGGTATCTAGGGATAGGAAGGATTCCTTAAACAATCACACATGGCATTTCATAGATATATTTGGACTATGACTATTGATGTTAGTAAAATTAGGTGGTTTTGAGCAGCAGGTATGGGACCCCTGAGACATGATTGAGGGAATATGCTTGTTCCTTAGGCCATAATGGAATATTTGAGGCACCCATGTTAATGAACAATTCCTTGAAGCACCATAGATGACCTACTCAAGGTATGCTTGGTATCGAAGAAAATATGCACACGCCTTTAATAGGTTTGAGCATTAGATATGGGTATTAAGGCCTCAACATGGTTACAAAGGGAGGAAATCCAAGGATCAATCCCTAAATAATATTTTTGGCATCTACGGATACACATGTGCATTCCTCACTATCCCTTTATTCCTTACTCATTGTCCCTCTCTACCTTTGTATTTCCATCTCTCATTATCTCTATTTGTATGTGTGTGTGTGTGTTTGCCCCTTCTCTCTCTCACAACCTCCACCCCTCTCTCTCTATCTCTATGTGTGTGTGTGTGTATGTCCTTCCCTCA
>LPNX011087167.1:174092-343017 GCA_001517045.1 Pseudotsuga menziesii | reverse complement strand
TGTGTGTGTGTGTGTGTCCCTCCCTCACTTCCCATATCTCATAATCTCTCTCCACCTTCTCTATACCTCCCTCACTATCCTTCCCTCCATCACTCTCTCTCTCTTTTTCTCACCCCTCCCCTTCTCCCTCTGTCTCTCACCTATCCCCCTCTCTCCCATATAATCTTTGTGTGTGTGTGTGTCCTCCCTTCTCTCACAAACTCCCTTTGTCTCTCCCTCTCTCTCCACCTTCTATTTACCTCCCTCTATCAATATCTTGCTCCATTCTCCCTTAATTACCAGCCCTATGTGTCATTATCCCTCTCTCTCTCTCTCTCTCTCTCTCAACTTGTATCCCTCCCTCCCTATCTCTTTTCACCCTCCCTCTCCAGGTTTCTCTCTTTCACAACCTCCCTCTCTCTCCATCTCTCAATCCTCCACCCAATGTCTTTGACACCATCCATCTCTCTATCTCTTTCTATCCCTTTCTCTCCTTGTGTCTGTCCCCTCGTCACCCCTCTCACACACACACACCTTCTATCACTCGATCAATATCTCTTTCCTTCACTCTATCATCATCCTTCCCTCACCCTCCCTCCTCCCTCTCTATCTTATTCTCTCTCACACTCTCTCCACATGATTCTCTCTCTCTCTCTCTCTCTCTCTCTCTCTCTCTCTCTCTATGTTTTCAACTTATGCCTTCTCCTCAACCCCTTACCTCATTATGACCCCTATTCTCTAATTTATCGCATCTCATTTCCATCTCTTTAATTTCCCCCTCCTTCACCTCTCTCCTCCAACACATACTATTCCTCCTCTAATACACCATATCCACCTTTCCATTCACCAATCCTCTCTCTCATAAAACCATCACCCACTTCCTCCCCTCCACCTTATCCCCCCTTCGTCACTCAAGTCTTGTGTACTTCTTCTAACCCTACATGTCTTCAACACCTCTTCTCCTCCTAATAATTCTCTCAATCCCCACTCACCTTCACCCTTGTAACCCATAATGTTCCCATTCCATTCATCTTTTTCCACTTGAATTTACAACATCCTCCTAGGACCTTGACCATTCCCCACCCCCTCTCAATTATTAACCATCCCCACTTGAACTTCCAACATATTTCTATGCCCTTGGCCTTTCCTCACCCCCTCTCAACTATTAAGCATCCCCACCTGAACTTCCAACATCCTCCTAGGCCCTTGACCCTTCCACACCCCCTCTAAACTATTATCCATACATTTGATATATTGCATATAGTGCTATATTTTTATCTCTACAAAACGCGTGCATGTTTTGTAGTTCTATAACACACTCGCGTTTTGTAGTTCTATAGCGTGCTTGCATTTTGTAGTTCTAAAATGCACTTGTGTTTTCCAATTCTATAAGGGCAGGAGATGTAATTTGAATTTAAACATGCCAATTCACTTGCTCGTATGTCACCAATAGTCCTATGTGTATGGTTTGGAGTTTGCTTCGGTAATACCAAACCTGTGCTATGGTATATGATAAACCGTAGCTAATTGGGCATTTCTTCCATTTTCTGAAGAAGTCATTGTTTACACACTCGTTACAGTATGCTACACACCCTCATTTTTTACGAAATCTTAAACATAAATAACATTTTTTCTCCAGATTCTAAATATCTATTTTTTATTAAAAAGTATTATATTTTCCTATTTGTTTCAATTTCTATTGTGTCCTAACTCCTTAACTCAAAATACATGTTGTTAGTGTTTTCCCATAACTTTTTCAATTCTTAATCATTTTAAAAAGAATTTATATGGTGCACTAAAAGACAATGACGTCTTCATTCTATAAAAACCCATTTCATGATTATTTCATTAAGACCTTCAAAGGTTGCACCCACAAAAGACATACAATTTTCAAGGAATGATCACTTAGATAATTAAAAAAAAAAAAAAAATTACTAATTTTATTTTTGAAAAATAGCGTTGCACTAGTGCTATATGATTTCTACATGCCTGCAAATTTTTGTATCCCGAAAGCATCATTTAGGCCCTCAAATTTTGCACCCACAAAAACATATACCTTATCATTTGCGTGAAAAATAAAAAAGTGTCTGTTAGAAAAAATGAAAAGTGACATAGTTATAAAAAATTTCAATACATAAACCTTATATATTTGGAAACATGATTCAATTTCTTACATTTAATCTTATTTACTCAAAGCAAGATAATTTGCGTAAGTATCTCAAAAAATACAATTAAGTTGAGGGATGCTTGATTTTTCAGTTTTTTATTGCATCTGAGGTGCCAAAAGTGACCCTCATTAGCTTGCACTGACCCATATTACTTACATCACAAGATTAGCCCATATGATATGTACGTTTTTCTTACAATGTATCATATCTTCTTCTTTTTGGAAAAATGGTGGTTATATCAATATATGGAAAAAATAATATGATGATAGAGTATGTGGAATAAATTACTCCTTTATACCTAAACGATAGTAAGAATGCCCCTAGGTCAGATTAAACAATGGGATACTAATCTCTTGCATCTCTTCTAATGGGAGTGGCGTAATTGAGTCTGAACAATAATAAAAACAAGATTGGGTTGTCAAGCAGTTCACTTTCCTAAATATTATTACAAAGACAAGCTTGATATATAGATATATAATTTTCTTAAAATGTCCATGAAATCAAAGATTTAAAGGATGAAGAGTTTCATCTTGATATAACTCATCTTTCTAGGCCCTAGACTAAAGAAAGGTGATAGTATGATACCAAGCCCTTGAACCTAAAGTTATCTTATTATAGTGGCATATGGGCCATATGGGCCCTATGTTAGGATATTAATGCATTTGTCTGCTTTTTTTTTCTTGGATTTGATAAGAGTTTTGATGTCTCTATAATAGAGCAAAAGTAAAAAAGTAGTATTAAAAATTGCTGGAAAAAATAAGTATATACGATATATAGTTAAAATAGGGCATTTTTTAATTGGAAATATTATTTTGGATGCCCTATAAAAAAGGTTTTGTGTCACTTAGTGGTTTTCATTAATTTGGGTGTTATGATTGGAAGCTATAGTCATTATGGATTTGCATGATATGTATTTAACTCATTAAACATGCTAGACATCTATCTCTAATTATCATTTTTTTTTAAAAATATATCTTATGTTAATTTAATTAGATAGCTACATTAGAAAGAATTGTTTTAAATGTTAGTTTAAAATCAAATATTATATAATACACATGTACTTACAAAATATAATTTTGTTATTAAAAACCACATTTTAACAAATTAGCATTAAATATAATATATAAGATTTTCTATATTTCTATATTTTCTATATTTAAAACTTTCTATATTTTCTATATAAAGATGAAATAAGCCAATAACCTAATCATAAATAAAAACTTGTTTTTAAAAAAGAAATTCCCTAAATATTAAATATTAAATAATTTAATAAACTAAACATAAATTATATAATATTTGGCAAACTTGTTGTATCTCCAACCTTGCCTTCGGCTTGGTAATGGAGCACAATTATCACAGTTTTAAAACCTTTTCCATCTTAGCCATGTTATATTCATTCACAACTTTGGATCTGCCACATCTCTGAAAATTTCCATGGGCATACAACATCCAGACCCAGTCCCCAAAAAAATGGTGTTCGATGTCCATGGGTAATTAAATGTTACGTTTCTTTTTATTAATATTACACTTAATCTTACTTTATTAATATTACAATCATTATATAATAAGCATTGAAATATAATCTTTCTCAAAACACTTTTAGGAAAGACCTTAGTTTTAATTCAAATAAGAGCATAAACAATATTTGTTGGGTACCTTTTAGAAGTTATAATAGATTTAGGATAAACATTTTTAGTTTTAATTTAAAATTAAGTAGTAATGGTTAGCTTTCATAAAAAGGTCATACAAATTCATAATTTGCTTGCTAGCAAAAGTAATTCATATTTAGAAAGAAAAACCTATAAAGTTAGGTTCTCAAGTGAATATAATGGTTCATTCTATGCCTAAGGCATCAAGATGACATATGTTATCCAAACATGGATTTCTACCTAAACACCCCTATCTTAGTGGATTCAGGCCCCATTTCATTTAGTAGCAAGATGACATATGTTATCCAAACATGGATTTCTACCTAAACACCCCTACCAAATATAATTCACAACTTAGGAAAAATAAATAACATTACTTAGAGTGCTTTTACAAACCTTGAGCTTTTCATATAAAAGTTGTACATTTGCATTTACCTTGTATTTTTCAGTTATTGTAGAATAAGAGTAGTAAAGGGGATGTTACATGAGTTCCAACTATTATAATGCAATTTATGTTGCACATCCATTTCTTACCATTGTTTTTAATATTTATTTTATCAACAAATTCATTTTTTGTAATTATTTATATTTTATCACTTATATTAATAATTTTTTTTAATATAGATCTTAACTATTACGAAAATTATATAAAATCATGACAAATTCATTTCTTAATTTTTTTAATATGTTTATCTCATCAACAAATCTATCTATTGAAATTTATTTATATTTTATCACTTACATCAATTATCTATTAAAATATACAATTATGATAATGCCATCAATTAACCTTCATCTAGAGCTTCTCTAAATGACATTTTTAGAGTATATCTTGGGAACTTCCTATATATGATAGCCCCATTTATGCTAATTTCAATAATATGAATAGTAAATAATATGAATATTCATAATTTCTTAAGATATCACTATTATACATAATTTCTTAAGTTAACTTAGGTTGATTTTGATTGTTTTTTTAAATATATTTTAAGGAAATATTAATTTGAAAATAAATTTAAAAGTAAAGTATACTATAATTTAAATTTTTTTATTAAAATTAATTTTATCAATATTTTTTTTTATTAAATTGTATCTTTCTATTTTTTAATATTTTAATATATATTTTTTTATTTTTATTGTTTTTATATGATTCACTTAAGCTTTTATGATGATGATGATGGTGGTTAACGTCCTTGATACCAAACTATATAAATCCATTTAAGGGTTCAACATGTAAGGAATTGAACTTAACTAAAAGGGAAATCATTCCTCTCAAACACCCAAATTACATCAATAAACTAATATAATTTTTATTATTATAATAATTTAATAAATAAAAAAGTTAATCACAATTAGTGGAAAAAAACAAATAAATTAATTCTCTATTATCTATTCTTTTAACTTTGTACATTTAAAACAAATTAATTCTCAAGTTTTAATTTTTAATCATTTATATGATAATAACCTTCACTAAAACAGTTTTGATTTTTAATTATTTATATAATAATAACCCTTTCTAAATAATTAATTTTGATGTTTTAATTTTTAATCATTTATATGATAATAACCTCTCAATAAAGATATGTGATTATTTTTGAAGTCTTTTATCTTTGTATTTTATTTTTTTAGTTATTTGTAATATTTATAGGATGATAACCACTCAATAAATATATGTGACTCTTGTTTTTAAGTCTTTTATCTTTGTATTCTAAAAAAAAATAGTTGTTTTTTTATTTTTTATTTTTATTAATGTGTTATTTTATTAATATTTATGATTGATTAAGTTATAAAAGTAGTGAATAGAATAATTTTATATTTTATTATTAAAATATTATCATAATATTATTAATATTTATAATTTAATAAATTTTGAGAATAATTAAATAAAATAATTTTATATTTTATTTTATTATTAAAATAATTATAATATTAATTTTAAAATACTGTTTTATAAATTTAAAAAATGTAATAATAATAATAGAATTTGAATGTTACTTTTCTTTATATTTTTTTCTATTTATAATTAATAAACTTATCACTAATTTATTACTTCTTCACCTTTGTATGTTAATATAACAAATTTTATAATATTAATAAATTAAATAAAAATAATAATGTATATAAATAAAATAACTAAAAAAAACTGAGTATTATAATTAAAAAAAAAACATGATACAAACAATGTTTCTGAATATTAAAATTAAAAAAGAAAAACAGGGTGCAAACAATGAGCTTGAACATCCCACATATTATTAAGCCAACATTGGATAAAAATACATACAAGTGTGAATTTTGAGATTTGAAAGTAGAAGAATTGGTGATATGGCTTTCCCTGGTTTTGGTTTGGATTTTGTGACACAGCCATGTAGTATTAGTAAATCTGAAATAAACAGGCAGTACATCAGTGGTAATGATAATGATCTTCACCATGGATTTCATCTTCAAGAACTCATTAATATTGGATCTGCAAGGCTCTATGAAAACTTGTCAGGACAATCAAGTAGTTATTCCGAGCCCAAAACCCTAACAGATCTAAATCCCAGCTCGATCTCGGTTTGTAGCGAACTCATCGCAATGGATCATCAAAATAATAATCTGATCTGGATGGACATGGACGAAAATTCGGGGCAATTCGAGCGGGACGACAACGATCTGGAGATCATAGGATCGAATCCTGCTGCTACCCAAACTTATAATTCTTACGGCGGTGTGGTGCTGCAGCAGCAGTAGGAGCGTCGAACATCCAAGAATTTGCATACCGAAAGAAAGCGAAGGATGAAGCGAAGGATGAAAATGAAGGAGACACTTCTTAACTTGCGATCTGTAGTTCCCAAGATGAGTAAGGTATGTGTCTACTGTTGCATTAATTAATCCTCTCAGAGTTAGAACCGAATGTACTGTGCACGGCTTTGTAGAGTATAAGACCCTGAAATAACTCAATAACTGTTCAGATTTAGCTCTTTCATCTTCTTATGTATGAAATGATAAGGTTTAACTGTGTCATGGAGATAAAGATTGTGTATGCGTGTGAACAGATGGACAAAGAGTCAATAGTAGGGGACGCTATCAGCTATGTGTTAGATCTGCAAAAGAAGATCCAAGAGATTAAAGATGAAATCAAGTTACTCTCCAGCTCAAACAGACCTGACCATATTCAACTAATTACGGCGGAGACTACCGAACCTCTAACGAATGCTGATTGTGCCTCGATGAAGAATTTGGCAGATAAATTGGTTAAACATGGAAAGATACAGCTGGAAGTAAGAACAAATATCTCCTTGCAACTATCTGTAATGAACGGTATTTTCTCAGTTGTCGTAAGGTATTCATGCGTGTGCTAGGTATTCATGAATATGGTTGGTGATAAATTTATCTTCAAATTTTAGTTTTATTCATAAAATTCCAAAAGAGAAGATCAACCATAAAAGAGAACGTCTGATAAAATAATTGAAAGGGAGTGTACATATTACTAGTATAGATGGATATTAAACTTTGAAGTATAAACATCCATTTCAGAATTTATTTTATGAAATTCGTGTAAAAGTTAATCTCAAAGAGAAAATTTCTACAAGTAGTCCAGGATTTAGAATAGAATATTAGAACAGGCAATAATTTAAAATTTGGACGACGTGGTAAAGTTGGATATTATCTGTCAAAATCTTTAAAAACACGATTCATAGTTATCAAATGTATTTCCCGCTGTCATCCATTTCATTATTTGTATGTTTGAAAAGTCTTGATCTAAATTGATTTGACTTTGTGTTCACACACAGCGTTTTTGTGTCCGGTTGTTCACAAACTAATCAAATTGCGGCTCTCTTAAAAGGACTTTGTGTTCACACACAGCGTTTTTGTGTCCGGTTGTTTTGTATATCTGTCGAAAAAAGCACGGCAATTCCTACTGTCCCAGTTCAATCAACTGGAAAATTAGGGTTAACTTTAAATCTTTTGCTGGCAATTCATTTATTTTGGAGGATAAATTACTTAACAAGCTTTCCAAGCTCATTATAGTTTTGGCAAGTTAGGAGGTTATAAAGGTTTGCATTGTAACAAATACTATAAAACTAGATCTAATGTGGGTGTAACCAAGACACTCTAAGAGAAAGTGATTTTCATCCTCAACCCTCATAACCCTCATAGGATCACACATATGGCAAACCCTTTCCACCCATAAAAACATACCAGCCCCTTATTTGGCTATGGAGTTCAGAGGACTTTATTATAATCTTGGCTATATTAATTTTCTCAACCTTTTATATATGTGTGTGTGTGAGAGAAATTTCATAACATATGTGGTTTTAGTATTTGTCTAGCTGATTCAAAACATAACCTAAAAAATGAATATATTTAAAAACATTTAGAAAAATGGAGGTTTTGCGGTTTTACACTTTGGACCATAAAATCTTCTACAAAACCTAAATCCAAAGTAACTATGTCAACAAATATGTGGGTGAGTGGAAGTTGTCCAACCAAAAACATTGAATTTTAAACAACTACTTTATATCAATTTTTAATATTGATTTTTTTTTAATACTTTTATTATAAAAAGCTATCTATTTTCTATGTGTCATTTTAGGCATTAGTTTTTGAAGTTCTTTAGCAGGATGGAAAGGCATCCAAAAGATATATATCATTATGCCATGATAATTTTATGTTTCTACAAATATAATTTCTTATTTTCAAAAGAATATAAACTAAATCTCTTGGAAAACATCAATACCTTAAACCACCACAGAGTCTCTCTAATTGGGATATTCGGCCTTCACTCATAATATGGGCGCTCTTTATGCCACAAGGTAGCAAGACCTAGATACACAATATCATGGATACCCGTGCAAAGTCATGTGTGATGTTTTGAAGTATGGTTCATGGATTTGGAATCCTTAATGGTTTCTTTAGGGACAAACACATGGACTTCTTCCTTGGAACAACATCCACAAGGCCCTAGAACACCTACATACTACACAATACTACATAATGGCACAAATATCTTCAATCATAGGCTAATGATGCTCTCAAAAGACCATGTGTGGTTGGTGGAGGAAACTTTCTTAGACCTGGATGGCTACAATATTCCTCTAGGGACCAAGGTTCAAGTATCCTCTTCTTAACCATGTATAAGGCCCCAAGGCCCTAAGATTTGGATACATAATGCCACAGATACCCTTATGGATTCATGCATCATGCTTCAAGGCATTATTCATGGCTCCAAAATTCCTCAGTGGTTTCTTTAGGGATAAAGTTGTGATATTTTTCCTTGGAATGTCATTTCCAAGGATGTGAGGTACCTAAATACTACTCAAAACCACTTAATGGCATTGGAATCCTCAATCATATGCCAATTATACTCTCAGGAGTCCATGTGGGTTTGGTGGAAGGAACCTCCTTATCTCTAAATGGATACAAGATTCATAAGTCCCAACATTAAAGTCTCCTCCATTGACCATGTCCAACACTCCAAGGCCATAAGACCTAGATACATAGTTCCATGGATACCCTGAAGAAGTCATGCATGGTTCTCCATTGAATTTTCCATTAATTTGGATGTCTCAATGATTTCAATAGGGACACAAGCATGGTATCCTTTCCTTAAACATCATTTCCAAGTCCCTTAAACATGTGTACACATACTAATTAAAACCACCTAATGCCACTAACACTCTTTTGTAAGCGATTAATACCCTTAAGAGGCCATGTGTAGCTTATGGAAGTAACCTACTTATCCCTAAATGGATAGAAGATCCCTTTTAAGGGCCCAAGGATTAGGTCTCCTCTACTAACCTTTCCAAGGCCGCGAGTGACCAAGACTTGGATACATAGGGGCATGAACACCCATACAAAGCCATGTCTACTCCTTCAAGGCATTATTCATGGCTTTAATTTCCTCAATGGTTTCTTTAGGGCCAAAGGCATAGTCTTCTTCCCTTTAAATTCATTTCCAAGGCACTAGTACATGTAAATATTGATCAAAACCACCTAATGGTAGAAAAATCATCAATCATATGACCATTATACCGTTAGGAGGCTATGTGTGGTTGGTGGGAACAAAATGGTTAGCCCCATATGGTTAGAAAGTTCCTTTAGGGAAGGATTTTCTAATTCTGTCCTCTAACATGTGTCCAAGGATGCACGTCCCCAATATTTGGATACATAGCACCATGGATGCCCCTATGAAATCATGGGTAGTTCTTTGAGGCATTGTTAATGGATCTATATTCCTAAATGGTTTATTTAGGACCAAAATGATGATCTACTTCCACATAATATCATTCACAAGGCCTTGAGACATGTAAATATTGCTCAAAACCATCCATTGGAACTTACATACTCAATCATAGGTTAATGATACCCTTATGAGGATATGTTTGGTTGGTAAAGGTAACCTCATTATCCCTGGATGGGTACAAGATCTCTTTAGGGACCAAGGCTCAAGTCTGGACTCCATTAACTTATGTCCAAGGACTCAATTCACCAACTTGTATACATAGTGATGATGATACCCTTGTGAATTCATGTTTCATTCTTCAAGCAACTCTTTATGGTTATAGATTCCTCAACGATTTTTTTAGGGATAAAGGCATGGTGTCCTTCCTTTGGATGTCATTCCCAAGGCCCTTAGACACCTACATACTACTCAAAACTACCTAATGGCATCGACATCCTCAATCAAAGGCCAATAACACCCTTAAGAGGCCATGTGTGGTTGATGTAGCCAACCTTTGTAGACCTGGATTGCTAGAAGATTCATTTAGAGCCCGATATTTAGGTCTCCTCCACTGACCATGTCTAATACCCTAATGCCACAAAATCTAGATCCATAATGTTGTGAATACCCATGCCAAGTCATGCATGGTGATTCAAGGCATTATTCATGGCTCTAGATGCCTCAATTATTTCTTTAGTTCCAAATACATGACCTTCTTCATTGGAACATCGTTCCTAATTCCATTAAGAAGGGTACATGATACTTAAAACAACCTAATCGCATCAACATCTGTAACCAAACATATACAATTGCTAGTTTATTACTTCTTCACCTTTGTATGTTAATATAGCAAATTTAGTGATTGATGAAGCCGAACCCTAAGCTGAGCGTGCCTAGGGTTTTCAATTATGCAGGCCTACAATCCCTGCGCACATGGATCCCCCTGATCCTGTGTCCGTTGAAGACCACTTCCATGAAATCGTGGCCTCTCTCCCCCCTCTTCTCGCTTTGTCAAGTGCGCTGACGTCCCTGAAGTAAAGATCAACTCTGCCGCCTCAAAGTGTAAAGTAATTACCATCTCTGAGAAAGGTCTCATTAGCTTGTTTGCTGGGCTCTGGCCATCCCCGCGCTCAGTGGAGGTCTGGCTTAATAAAAATTGGAGAACCCTGATCCAGGGGGGAGTTCAACAGATTTTCTGTGGAAAAGGTTGCTTTGCTTTATTTTTCGAAAAGAAGGAGGATCACGACCTTATCTTTAGGAATGGCCCCTATTTCATGGGTCCAAGAGGCATGTATGTGAATAAATGGGATCTGTCATTCAACCCAGAAAAGGATGTCTCAAAGGCGATTCCAGTCTGGGTAAATCTTCCCCACCCCCCCCTCCATGGTATAAGACAAGGATGTCCACTCTCCCTTTTCCTCTATATTTTGGTCGCTGACTCCCTCAGCAGAAGATTGCTCAGACTCCAATCAGAAGGATCTCTCCTGGGTCTTTCCTTCAAGAATGGAGTTCTCCCCATTAACCATGCTCTGTTCACTAATGACACAATCCTGCTAGGGATAGCGTCCACTCAAATAGCTAGAAACTTCCTTAGCCCCCTTGATCTCTTTCTCCGCTCCTCTTGAAGTTTAGCAAATTTGAATAAATGTCAGTTATATGGGTGGAATTGCAATGCTACAACTCTTCGTAGCATATCTCAAATCCTGCAAATAAAATCCAATCCTAACTGGAGTCACTTCACCTACTTGGGCATCCCCATAGTCAAAAATTCCTTGATCTCTTCCATGTGGGCCCCGATTATCCAAAAAATCAAAACCGAGATACAAACCATGGGATCGAAATGGCTAAATATGGCAGGGAAGACGGTCCTCATTCAGTCCATCCTCTCTTCCTACCCAATTTATGCTAGCTCAATGGTCCTCGCTCCTAAAAGTGTTATCAACAGCATTTGTAAGGAATTCAAAAAAAAATTATGGCAAGGAGGAAAGGTTTAGACAAAAAAATTTCATCTAGTAAAGTGGGATACGATCAAAAGAGCAAAAAATCAAGGTGGGCTAGGCATCAGGGACCCTGAGCAAATGAATAAAGCCTTGGGAGCTAAGTTGATATGGAGATTGGTCACAGGAAGGAAGTGATCAGGAAAAAATATATCAAAAGGCCCAGATAAAAAATGTTGGACAGTGCTTGGACGGGCAAAGGGACCACTCTCTGGCAACTATGCAAAGCTTCTTTAAACACAATTCAGGAAAACTGCTATTGGATCCCAGGAAATGGGAAAAAAATCAACGCCTCGAAATGCAGCATTCTTGGACAGCCTGCTCGCTCCTCGCTCCCAGGCCTGGCTCCTCTTGCTGATTGGGCTAGCGAGCAGGGGCTCCTCACTCTTTTTTATCTCTCTCAGTGGGACATGATGGGATATTGGATTGGATGGAAGGAGCTAACTCCTCCAATTCATCTGGTTGATGTTTCTGCCACTTTCCTTTCATCTCTTCACGGCTTGTCTCCAACGCGAGTTGCAGCAAGGGATCGCATTGGATGGGGCAACACAGGACAGTACACTGTCAAAGAAGGATATAAAAGACTATCCTTGGAGTCGGCTACATCATATCGACTCTAGAAGAAGGTTTGGCACCCAGACAACATTCCTAAGGTAAATATCTTCAAATGGATCCTGATGCATAATAGGCTTTTAACAGCTGCAAATCTCAGGAAAAGAGGCATAGTCGGTCCTTCTTGATGTGCTCTGTGCAACATGGATGAAGAAACACTAGCCACATTTTTCTTCAGTACAAAATCTCTCTAAAAGTCTCGCAGTGTGTTCTTCCCCTGGGCCTTAATCTAAACCCTCCTGATTGAGTAGCTCAACTTCTTAAGGACTGGCCCAAGCTCTTTCCTAGCTCCCTCTTCAAAAATCCCATTCTGAGTCGTCTTTGGGCCACTATCCCCAAGAAACTTTGCTGGCAATTATGGCTAGCTAGGAATAAGTCCATTTTCAAAGATCAGAAAGTTGCTCCAGCCCGTGTAGCCTCTAAAGTGATAGGAATGATTGCAGATAATTTTGCTTTGAACAACATCAGCTTCCCTAACAAGGAATGCATCCCCGAGCCTTATTCATCATGGTGCAAAAATTTCTTAAAGGAAGCGAGTTCCCTTCAGTTCAAAATCTCTAAAAACAGGGCAGCCCAACCTAGCAGAGGCCTCCCTTGGGAGATAAAATTAATCAACAGTGAATTCAAATCTTGGCTCAGGGAGAGGAACTCTTATGCCCTTTTCTTTGATGGTGCCTCGAAAGGCAATCTAGGGGTGGCAAGTGTGGGGGGGATCCTCTTGGATCCCAGAGGACATGTTGAACAAACCTTCGCTTGGGGCCTTGGACATAGGACCAACAATGAGGCCGAGTGGTTGGCTCTCCTACATGGACTACAAATTTGAATAAATGTCAGTTATTTTTTCCTGATCACTTCCTTCTTGTGACCAATATCCATACAACTTAGCTCCCAAGGCTTTATTCATTTGCTCAAGGTCCCTGATGCCTAGCCCACCTTGATTTTTTGCTCTTTTGACTGTGTCCCACTTTACTAGATGAAATTTTTTTGTCTAAACCTTTCCTCCTTGACACAATTTTTTTTTGGTTTCCTTACAAATGCTGTTGATAACACTTTTAGGAGCGAGGACCATCGAGCTAGCATAAATTGGGTAGGAAGAGAGGATGGACTGAATGAGGACCGTCTTCCCTACCAGATTTAGCCATTTCGATCCCATGGTTTGTATCTTGGTTTTGATTTTTTGGATAATCGGGGCCCACATGGAAGAGATCAAGGACTTTTTGACTATGGGGATGCCCAAGTAGGTGAAGTGACTCCAGTTAGGATTGGATTTTATTTGCAGGATTTGAGATATGCTACGAAGATTTGCAGCATTGCAATTCCACCCATATAACTGACATTTATTCAAATTTGCTGAACTTCCAGAGGAGAGGAGAAAGAGGTCAAGGGGGATAAGGAAGTTTCTAGCTATTTGAGTGGACGCTATCCCTAGCAGGATTGTGTCATCAATGAACAGAGCATGGTTAATGGGGAGAACTCCATTCCTGAATGAAAGACTCGGGAGAGATCCTTCTAATTGGAGTCTGAGTAATCTTCTGTTGAGGGAGTCAGCGACCAGAATATAGAGGAAAGGGGAGAGTGGGAATATATCACGTGCTAATAGAGATGAAGAAAGCTGATGGCGTATTAGTGAAGCTGACGCGAGCCCTGGAATCTCTTCCACTGCATCTCATCAATTCAAACATCTGCTGCTTTGATGAATCCATTGTTTTCACACTCACGCTCAACGTAAGTAACAAGATCAGAATTCATGAGTTGAATTTAAAGAAATTATTATGTTGCATTGATGAAGTGAAGCTAAGCACGCGAAATTGTTTTATTTTATTTAACAACAATACGCATGACAACTAATTTTATGATTATGACTTGGAATGACAAGGGAATTTAATGGAAAATCCAGGTGCGGCCAAGTTGAGGACATGATTCGCCAAACCATCAGTGGTGCTCGCTTGGGCTAAACCAAATGACTACCATATAATCGTTGGTTGTGAGAATGGTGCTTTTAAAACGTTGATGATGAGATTGGTGCTTTTAAGTTTTAATCTTTGGATAGGATAGGGCTGGAATTTTCCGGGGCCATATCCGTGTATAGGTCATCTTATTTGAAAATGATTAAATGGTTCATCAGCCTAATATTTCATTAATGTTCAAATAGTTCATCAGTTTAATATTTCATTACTTCCCAAGGAGCAAATGTTTGGAACTCAAGTGGGAAGTGCAATAACCAAATCCCCCAACCACCCACAAAAAAAAGTAAAAAGTTATATCTATATGTGTGCGTGGGGGGTGTATTAATGTAATTTATATTTTTTATTAAATAGTTAAACTTAATAAAACATTATATATTTCTATTGGAGCTTAACAAGCTTTCCAAGTTCATTATAGTTTTGGCAAGTTAGGAGGTTATAAAGGTTTGCATTGTAGCAAATACTATGAAACTAGATCTAATGTGGGTGTAAGCAAGACACTCTAAGAGAAAATAATTTTCATACTCAACCCTCATAACCCTCACAGGATCACACACATGGCAAACCCTTTCCACCCATGGAGTTTTAGGAATAGACCAACCCCATATTTGGCTATGGAGTTCATAAAACTTTATTATAACCTTGGCTATATTAATTTTCTCAACCTTATATATATGTGTGTGTGTGTTTGTGAGTGTGCGAGAGAGAGATTTCATAACACGTGGTTTTAGTATTTGTCTAGTTGATTCAAAACATAACATAAAAAATGAATATATTTAAAAACATTTAGAAAAATGGAGGTTTTGCGGTTTTACACTTTGGACCATAAAATCTTCTACAAAACCTAAATCCAAAGTAACTATGTCAACAAATATGTGGGTGAGTGGAAGTTGTCCAACCAAAAACATTGAATTTTAAACAACTACTTTATATCAATTTTTAATATTGATTTTTTTTAATACTTTTATTATAAAAAGCTATCTACTTTCTATGTGTCATTTTAGGTATTAGTTTTTGAAGTTCTTTAGTTGGATGGAAAGGCCTCCAAAAGATATATATCATTATTCCATGATAATTTTATGTTTCTACAAATATAATTTCTTATATTCAAAATAATATAAACTAAATCTCTCGGAAAACATCAATACCTTAAACCACCATAGAGTCTCTCTAATTGGGATATTTAGCCTTCACTCGTAATATGGGCGCTCTTTAGGCCACAAGGTCACAAGACCTAGATACACAATATCATGGATACCTGTGCAAAGTCATGTGTGATATTTTGAAGTATGGTTCATGGATTTGGAATCCTTAATGGTTTCTTTAGGGACAAACACATGGACTTCTTCCTTGGAACAACATCCACAAGGCCCTAGAACACCTACATACTACACAATACTACATAATGGCACAAATATCCTCAATCATAGGCCAATGATTCTCTCAAAAGACCATGTGTGGTTGGTGGAGGAAACTTTCTTAGACCTGGATGGCTACAATATTCCTCTAGGGACCAAGGTTCAAGTATCCGCTTCTTAACCATGTATAAGGCCCCAAGGCCCTAAGATTTGGATACATAATGCCATAGATACCCTTATGGATTCATCCATCATGCTTCAAGGCATTATTCATGGCTCCAAATTCCTCAGTGGTTTATTTAGGGATAAAGTTGTGATATTTTTCCTTGGAATGTCGTTTCCAAGGACGTGAGGTACCTAAATACTACTCAAAACCACCTAATGGCATTGGAATCCTCAATCATATGCCAATTATACCCTTAGGAGTCCATGTGGGTTTGGTGGAAGGAACCTCCTTATCTCTAAATGGATACAAGATTCATAAGTCCCAACATTAAAGTCTCCTCCATTGACCATGTCCAACACCCCAAGGCCATAAGACCTAGATACATAGTTCCATGGATACCCCGAAGAAGTCATGCATGGTTCTCCATTGAATTTTTCATTAATTTGGATGTCTCAATGATTTCAATAGGGACACAAGCATCGTATCCTTTCCTTAAACATCATTTCCAAGTCCCTTAAACATGTACATACTAATTAAAGCCACCTAATGCCACTAACACTCTTTTGTAGGCGATTAATACCCTTAAGAGGCCATGTGTAGCTTATGGAAGTAACCTACTTATCCCTAAATGGATAGAAGATCCCTTTTAAGGGCCCAAGGATTAGGTCTCCTCTACTAACCTTTCCAAGGCTGCGAGTGACCAAGACTTGGATACATAGGGGCATGAACACCCATACAAAGTCATGTCTACTGCTTCAAGGCATTATTCATGGCTTTAATTTCCTTAATGGTTTCTTTAGGGCCAAAGGCATAGTCTTCTTCCCTATAAATTCATTTCCAAGGCACTAGTACATGTAAATATTGATCAAAACCACCTAATGGTAGAAAAATCATCAATCATATGACCATTATACCATTAGGAGGCTATGTGTGGTTGGTGGGAACAAAATGGTTAGCCCCATATGGTTAGAAAGTTCCTTTAGGGAAGGATTTTCAAGGTCTGTCCTTTAACATGTGTCCAAGGCTACATGTCCCCAATATTTGGATACACAGCACCATGGATGCCCCTATGAAATCATGGGTAGTGCTTTGAGGAATTGTTAATGGATCTATATTCCTAAATGGTTTATTTAGGACCAAAAAAAGGAGAAGGAAAAGGCTCTTAGACAACTCAGGAAATAATTAAAGTGGTCTCCTAGAATTGGAGAGGGTTAGGAGGTTCACAAAAGTCAGAAGTTATCAAGAGATTTAAATCAATGGAATCTGCCTCAATTCTTCTCATCCAGGAGACAAAAAAATCAGCTGAAGATAGCCTTGCAACCCTTAAAAAATTTTGGCCAAAAGGCACTAGGCTAGCCACTAACGCCAATGGAGCCTCTGGAGGTCTCCGAATTTGGTGGGATTCTGAAAAATTTGGCATGCTCTCTGCCATCGAAAATAAAAACTTGCTTCTCATGAAGCTAGAAATTAAAGAAAACGAAGAAAAGCTCTGGATCGGGAATGTCTATGGCCCAACCATGCATGCTCAGAAAGACGGCTTTTGGACCTCTCTTGAAGAACAATGCGAACTCAAATTGCTCCTCTCCTGCTTCATTGCTAGGGATTTCAATGTAACTATCTCTCCGGACGAACGCAGAGGCAGAACTAAGGTCAGGGACCCTTTTGGGGAAAGAATGGAAGATCGTATATCCCAGTGGGGTCTTACAGACATCAAACCGAAAAATGGCATCTTCACATGGAGTAACAAAAGAATTGGACCCTGCCACATCGCTGCCAGACTGGTTCTATTCTTGGTTAGTACTCATCTCCTCAACTCTTACCCTGAAACCAAACTGTTGTGCACAGCTATTTCGGATCATAAGCCTATTTGTGTTTTTTTCCCACCCCCGGAAAACTTGGGGCCCCTTCCTTTCCGTTTCAATCGACTTTGGCTTGAGGCTGAAGGAGTTGAAGACATCTTCTCTAGTGCATGGCACTGCTTCATCCTTGGCTCTCTAGCATACTCTTGGGAGAAAAAAATAAGAAGAGTAAAATTAGCCCTCAAATCCTGGACAAAAGATCACTATTAGGAGCCCTCGCAGCAAAAAGGTGAAATCATAAAGAACATGGAAGCTCTTCAAACGAAAATGGAAGTAAGTGAGATCACCAAGGAACATCTTGTTAAAGAGATAGAACTGGAAACAAGCCTGCAGAAAATTCTCAGGCTAGATGAGGAGGGATGGAGGCTCCGGTCATGCATCCTATGGCTTAAAGGGGGAGATCAAAACAATAAATTCTTCCAAAATCAATGTAGGGACAGGCAGCGATGGAACACTCTGAGAGAACTAAAAAATGAGGATGGTACAGTCATCACAGGTCAAGAGGCAATCAATTTGGAGGTAAGGACTTTCTTTGAGCATTTGTATAATGATGAGGAGCCAGTCTCCCAAAACACTATGGAAGAAATGGTCTCAAATATTCCAGTCCTTATCAGTCCAGAGGAAAGAATCAGGCTTGAATCCCCCATTTCGGAAGAGGAAATCAAGAAAGCTATATGGTCTCTTCATCCAGATAAAGCCCCAGGCCTGGATTAATTCCCAATATGCTTCTACAGAACCTTCTGGTCCCTTATAAAAAAATATCTGATGCATCTCATCTCTTGGATGGAAAAAGGAAATATGGGAGGAGCCACCAACTCCACCTTCCTGGCATTGATCCCTAAAGAGCCAAACCCCACCTCCATCAAAAAATTATGTCCTATCTCCTTCTGTAACGCCTTCTACAAAATATTTTCTAAAGTTTTATCCATGAGACTCAAACCAACCATTCACGCACTGATCTCCCCAAATCAAGGAGGATTCATCTCAGGCAGGCAAATTACCGACAACATTCTAATGGTTCAGGAGGTGATTCACTCCAGTTCTAAAAGGGGTGAACCTGGAATGGCCATCAAATTGGATTTGGCCAATGCCTTTGATAGACTAAGACACTCCTTTATCCTTCTAGTCCTGAAGAAGCTTGGCTTTCCACCTATCTTCATCAATCAAGTTCAATCCTGCATAAACTCTCCATGGATAGCTCCTCTAATCAATGGTAGACCCTCTGATTTCTTCAAAGCCTCCCATGGTATAAGACAAGGATGTCCACTCTCCCCTTTCCTCTATATTCTGGTCGCTGACTCCCTCAGTAGAAGATTGTTCAGACTCCAATTAGAATGATCTCTCCCGGGTCTTTCCTTCAGGAATGGAGTTCTCCCCATTAACCATGTTTTGTTTGCTGATGACACAATCCTGCTAGGGATAGCGTCCACTCAAATATCTAGAAACTTCCTTAGCCCCCTTGACCTCTTTCTTTGCTCCTCTGGAAGTTCAACAAATTTGAATAAATGTCAGTTATATAGGTGGAATTGCAATGCTGCAACTCTCATAGCATATCTCAAATATTGCAAATAAAATCCAATCCTAACTGGACTCACTTCACCTACTTGGGCATCCCCATAGTCAAAAATTTTGTGATCTCTTCCATGTGGGCCCCGATTATCCAAAAAATCAAAACCAAGATACAAACCATGGGATCGAAATGGCTAAATTTGGCAGGGAAGACGGTCCTCATTCAGTCCATCCTCTCTTGCTACCCAATTTATGCTAGCTCGATGGTCCTCGCTCCTAATAGTGTTATCAACAGCATTTGTAAGGAAATAAAAAAAAAATTACATGGCAAGGAGGAAAGGTTTAGACAAAAAAATTTCATCTAGTAAAGTGGGACAAGGTCAAAAGAGCAAAAAATCAAAGTGGGCTAGGCATCAAGGACCCTGAGCAAATGAATAAAGCCTTGGGAGCTAAGTTGGTATGGAGATTGGTCACAGGAAGGAAAGATTGGTGGAAGGAAGTGATCAGGAAAAAATATATCAGAAGGCCCAGATCAAAAATGTTGGACATTACTTGGACGGGCAAAGGGACCACTCTCTGGCAGCTATTGAAAGCTTCTTTCAACACAATTCAAAAAAAATGCTATTGGAACCCAGGGAATGGGAAAAAAATCAACGCCTGGAAATGTAGCATTCTTGGACAGCCTGCTCACTCCTCGCTCCCAGGCCTGGCTCCTCTTACTGATTGGGCTAGCGATCAGGGGCTCCTCACTCTTTTTGATCTCTCTCAGTGGGACACGATGGGATATTGGATTGGATGGAAGGAGATAACTCCTCCAACTCATCTGGTTGATGCTGCTGCCACTTTCCTTTCATCTCTTCACGGCTTGTCCCCAACACGAGTTGCAGCAAGGGATCGCATCGGATGGGGAAACACATGACAGTACACTGTCAAAGAAGGATATAAAAGACTATCCTTGGAGCCGGCTGCATCAGATCAACTCTAGAAGAAGGTTTGGCACCTAGACAACATTCCTAAGGTAAATATCTTCACATGGATCCTAATGCATAATAAGCTTTTAACAGCTGCAAATCTCAGGAAAAGAGGCATAGTCGGTCCTTCTCGATGTGCTCTGTGCAACATGGATGAAGAAACAACTAGCCACATTTTTCTTCAGTGCAAAATCTCTCTAAAATTCTGGCAGTGTGTTCTTCCCCTAGGCCTTGATCTAAACCCTCCTAATTCAGTAGCCCAACTTCTTAAGGACTAGCCCAAGCTCTTTCCCAGCTCCCTCTTCAAAAATCCCATTCTGAGTCATCTTTGGGCCACTATCCCCAAGAACCTTTTTTGGCAATTGTGGCTAGCTAGGAATAAGTGCATTTTCAAAGATCAGAAAGTTGCTCCAGCCCATATAGCCTCTAAAGCTATAGAAATGATTGCAGAGAAGTTTGCTTCGAACAACATCAGCTTCCCTAATAAGGAATGCATCCCCAAGCCTTATTCATCATGGTGTAAAAATTTCTTAAAGGAAGCGAGTTCCCTTCAGTTCAAAATCTCTAAAAATAATGCAGTCCAACCTAGAAGAGCCCTCCCTTAGGAGATAAGATTAATCAATAGTGAATTCAAATCTTGGCTTAGGGAGAGGAACTCTTATGCCTTTTTCTTTGATGGTGCCTCGAAAGGCAATCCATGGGTGGCAAGTGTGGGGGGATCCTCTTGGATCCTAGAGGACATGTTGAACGAACCTTCGCTTGGGGCCTTGGACATAGGACCAACAATGAGGCTGAGTGGTTGGTTCTCCTACAGGGACTACAATCCTTAGTCAGTAAATACCTTCACAAGGTAACGATCTTTGGAGACTCTCGGCATGTTATTTTCAAGCTGATTAATAGTTACACCTCTAGTTCAATTAATTGTCATCATTTGTATGACAAAGCAAAGCCACTCATGTCCAAAACCTATGAGTTATTTCACATTCTTCCCCACAATAACTCTGCAGCAGACGCCTTGGCAAACATGGGGGCCTCCCTACCTCAAGGTCATCTCAGTCTTAACGAAAAATCCCTTTACACCAAATTCATCCCATAATGGTTTGTCGGGCTTTCTCTTTCCTCTCTCAAGGCAAGTGGTCTTCCCTCTCTCCACTCCTGGAAGTGTCTTTTATTATCCCTAAAGGCTTTCTAGAGGAGCTCCCCCTCCATTCACCTTCTGCCTCCACCCCTTTTCCTTCCTTCTCCCCCTCCCCTTATCCCTCCATCTCCACCTTATTTCTTTCCCTAGCTATCTTCTTACCCCTCTCCCTTATCCCTCCCCTCACCCCTCCTCACACCACCTCGCGCCATCCCCCCACAGCCGGCTCCCACCTCGTGCTCCTTCCTGAAGGGTCTTCTCATTCAATGCGTTGTCCTACCTTCATACTTACCCCCGTCGTGTGGAAATTTCTCAGCCTGCATCCTCTCTTCAACAACGTTGAATTTATGGCTCACCTCCCCCAGGTTAATTGCCCCTCCTCCCCGCACGCACCAAATCTTTTCGATCACCTCACTATGTCTTCTCCTCGAAGCATCCTGCAAGCTCATTTCTCTCCATCTCTCGGCTCTGTTTGTCATGTGATTCCTCCGGAGTGCATTCTCTTGGATGTCATTGTAGGCGTAGGTGAAGTGTGGCTGCAGGAAATTCCATGGGAAGCTCTCCCTCTCACCAGGACTTTTGTGAAGGAAAGGCTTGCCCTCCCAGCCTTCTCATCTTGCTCTTGCAGCACCCTTATGGGCTCTTCATTGTGGTTTTCAAGCATTGATTCTGGCTCCAGTCTCCCGTCTGAAGTTCAATCTCTCACTGCTGAGAAAAACATGATTTTGGGCTGTCACTGTTCAGGGTGGAAGGAAGGTATAGTGGGCACTTTAGCCTATCGAAACAAGGAGGGTACCTCCCTCCAGCAGGAGGTTAAAGTGCTAAAGTAAATCCTTAGTGGCCTCTCTACCGAGAATCAGGCTTGCGTGTTAGCAGGCTCAGTCCGTGCTCTGCATAGTAACTTCGCCCATATCGATCTCTCTCGAGGAAACAACAGCATGTCTCAGGCTAACAAAAATGCTGGCATTATGGATGTAAAAAACAATCTCAGGCGTCTTTACGAGATGATAGCGATAGGCATAATGGACAATAAGGAAATAGCACAGGAGGTCAAGAGCATGGGGGAAGTGGTAAGTTATATCTATCTGCAGATTAGTAATCATGATGTGAGGATCGATGACAACGAGAGCAATCTCAAGGAGATAATGGGTAAGGTTGATATAATTCACGAAGATATCTAGCGCGTGATCAATATGAACCAGGGTAGCAAGGTGAACGAAACCCCTGCAGTTGTAGCACACCCCATGGAGGAGGAATCAGTGGTTCAGCCCATGAAGCCCAGAGGCAATCCTTAATCGGTTCTCTTTTAAATATGTTATTATGTTTTAGTGTCTTTGATATACACTACCCCAAGCACTAGTTGTTTTGCAAACTCTCCATGTGTAGTTTTTTGGACATCTTTTTGGTTTAGTTTTGTTTATAGCATTTTTGAACTACAAGAACTCTCTGTTCCCGCTTTATTCTCTGTAATGAATGGCTATGCATAGCATGTTCTATAAAAATCCTTTTTAGTTTCTGTTAAAAAAAAATATAACAAATTTTATAATATTAATAAATTAAATAAAAATAATAATGTTTATAAATAAAATAACTATAAAATACACTGAATATTATAATTAAGAAAAAAACACGATACAAACAATGTTTCTGAATGTTAAAATTAAAAAAGAAAAACAGGGTGCAAACCATGAGCTTGAACATCCCATATATTATTAAGCCAACATTGGATAAAAATACATACAAGTGTGAATAAGGAGATTTGAAAGTAGAAGAATTGGTGATATGGCTTTCCCTCGTTTTGGTTTGGATTTTGTGACACAGCCATGTAGTATTAGCAAATCTGAAATAAACAGGCAGTACATCAGTGGTAATGATAATGATCTTCACCATGGATTTCATCTTCAAGAACTCACTAATATTGGATCTGCACGGCTCTATGAAAACTTGTCAGGACAATCAAGTAGTTATTCCGAGCCCAAAACCCTAACAGATCTAAATCCCAGCTCGATCTCGGTTTGTAGCGAACTCATCGCAATGGATCATCAAATTAATAATCTCAACTGGATGGATATGGACGAAAATTTGGGGCAATTCAAATGGGACGACAACGATCTGGAGATCATAGGAATCTTACGGCGGTGTGATGCTGCAGCAGCAGTAGGAGCGTCGAACATCCAAGAATTTGCATACTGAAAGAAAGCAAAGGATGAAATTGAAGGAGACACTTCTTAACTTGCGATCTGTAGTTCCCAAGATGAGTTAGAACCGAATGTACTGTGCACTGCTCTTTCATCTTCTTATGTATGAAATAATAAGGTTTAACTGTGTCATGGAAATAGAGGTTGTGTCTGCGTGTGAACAGATGGACAAAGAGTCAATCGTAGGGGACGCTATCAGCTATGTGTTAGATCTGCAAAAGAAGATCCAAGAGATTGAAGATGAAATCAAGTTACTCTCCAGCTCAAACAAACCTGACCATATTCAACTAATTATGGCGGAGATGACCGAACCTCTAACGAATGTTGATTGTGCCTCGATGAAGAATTTGGCAGATAAATTGATTAAACATGGAAAGATACAGCTGGAAGTAAGTACAAATATCTCCTTGCAACTATCTGCAATGAACGGTATTTTCTCAAAAGATTTATGCGTGTGCTAGGTATTCATGAATATGGTTTGTGATAAATTTATCTTCAAATTTTAGTTTTATTCATAAAATTCCAAAAGAGAAGATCAACCATAAAATAGAACTTCTGATAAAATAATTGAAAGGGAATGTACATATTACTAGTATAGATGGATCTTAAACTTTGAAGTATAAACATCCATTTCAGAATTTATTTTATGAAATTCGTGTAAAAATTAATCTCAAAGAGGAGAAAATTTCTACAAGTAGTCCAGGATTTAGAATAGAATATTAGAACAGGCAATAATTTAAAATTTGGACGTGGTGGTAAAGTTGGATATTATCTGTCAAAATCTTTAAAAACACGATTCATAGTTATCAAATGTATTTGCCGCTGTCATCCATTTCATTATTTGTATGTTTGAAAAGTCTTGATCTAAATTGTTTATTAATCTAAATTGATTTGACAGATGGGTCATATCACAAACTAATCAAATTGCGGCTCTCTTAAAAGGACTTTGTGTTCACACACAGCGTTTTTGTGTCCGGTAGTTTTGGATATCTTTCGAAAAAAGCACCGCAATTCCTACTGTCCATTAGGGTTAACTTTAAATCCTTTGCTGGCGATTTACGTATTTTGGAGGATAAATTGCGCACGATTTCCATATTTATTTTGGAATGTTGTATCATTTTGCTGAAATTGCATATAATTGATGGTTTTCTTATGTCTCAAATCCATCTGTGGTGTGGCATTGGAATTATTGAACTCAATTTATTTTGCAACCTTCGAATTTCGGTTCCAACTCTATTGAAATTTGAAAGGTCGGTTGATTAATGGTTGGTGGCATTGAGGGAGCGAACAGGTAGGTATATGCGATGTTGGGGAAGGTGGAATATATCACGTGCGAATCGAGATGAAGAAAGCTGATGGCGTATTAGTGAAGCTGACGCGAGCCCTGGAATCTCTTCCACTATAGTAAGATATAATTTTTAAATTATGAAATTCATTATATTTTTAATGTAATTTATATTTTTTATTAAATAGTTAAAGTAGTAAAATTTTATATATTTGTATGAGAGCTTAACAAGCTTTCCAAGCTCATTATAGTTTTGGCAAGTTAGGAGGTTATAAAGGTTTGCATTGTAGCAAATACTATGAAACTAAAACTAATGTGGGTGTAAGCAAGACATTCTAAGAGAAAGTGATTTTCATCCTCAACCCTCATAACCCTCATAGGATCACACACATGGCAAACGCTTTCCACTCATAAAAACAGACCAACCCCTTATTTGGCTATGGAGTTCAGAAGACTTTATTATAATCTTGGCTATATTAATTTTCTCAACCTTTTATATATGTGTGTGTGTGAGAGAGATTTCATAACATATGTGGTTTTGGTATTTGTCTAGCTGATTCAAAACATAACGTAAAAAAGGAATATATTTAAAAACATTTAGAAAAATGGAGGTTTTGCGGTTTTACACTTTGGACCATAAAATCTTCTACAAAACCTAAATCCAAAGTAACCATGTCAACAAATATGTGGGTGAGTGGAAGTTGTCCAACCAAAAACATTGAATTTAAAACAACTACTTTATATCAATTTTTAATATTGATTTTTTTTAATACTTTTATTATAAAAAGCTATCTACTTTCTATGTGTCATTTTAGGCATTAGTTTTTGAAGTTCTTTAGCAGGATGGAAAGGCATCCAAAAGATATATATCATTATGCCATGATAATTTTATGTTTCTACAAATATAATTTCTTATTTTCGAAAGAATATAAACTAAATCTCTCGGAAAACATCAATACCTTAAACCACCACAGAGTCTCTCTAATTGGGATATTCGGCCTTCACTCATAATATGGGCGCTCTTTAGGCCACAAGGTAGCAAGACCTAGATACACAATATCATGGATACCCGTGCAAAGTCATGTGTGATGTTTCGAAGTATGGTTCATGGATTTGGAATCCTTAATGGTTTCTTTAGGGACAAACACATGGACTTCTTCCTTGGAACAACATCCACAAGGCCCTAGAACACCTACATACTACACAATACTACATAATGGCACAAATATCTTCAATCATAGGCTAATGATGCTCTCAAAAGACCATGTGTGGTTGGTGGAGGAAACTTTCTTAGACCTGGATGGCTACAATATTCCTCTAGGGACCAAGGTTCAAGTATCCTCTTCTTAACCATGTATAAGGCCCCAAGGCCCTAAGATTTGGATACATAATGCCACAGATACCCTTATGGATTCATGCATCATGCTTCAAGGCATTATTCATGGCTCCAAATTCCTCAGTGGTTTCTTTAGGGATAAAGTTGTGATGTTTTTCCTTGGAATGTCGTTTCCAAGGACGTGAGGTACCTAAATACTACTCAAAACCACCTAATGGCATTGGAATCCTCAATCATATGCCAATTATACCCTTAGGAGTCCATGTGGGTTTGGTGGAAGGAACCTCCTTATCTCTAAATGGATACAATATTCATAAGTCCCAACGTTAAAGTCTCCTCCATTGACCATGTCCAACATCCCAAGGCCATAAGACCTAGATACATAGTTCCATGGATACCCTGAAGAAGTCATGCATGGTTCTCCATTGAATTTTTCATTAATTTGGATGTCTCAGTGATTTCAATAGGGCCACAAGCATGGTATCCTTTCCTTAAACATTATTTCCAAGTCCCTTAAACATGTACATACTAATTAAAACCACCTAATGCCACTAACACTCTTTTGTAGGCGATTAATACCCTTAAGAGGCCATGTGTAGCTTATGGAAGTAACCTATTTATCCCAAAATGGATAGAAGATCCCTTTTAAGGGCCCAAGGATTAGGTCTCTTCTACTAACCTTTCCAAGGCCGCGAGTGACCAAGACTTGGATACATAGGGGCATGAACACCCATACAAAGTCATGTCTAATGCTTCAAGGCATTATTCATGGCTTTAATTTCCTCAATGGTTTCTTTAGGGCCAAAGGCATAGTCTTCTTCCCTATAAATTCATTTCCAAGACACTAGTACATGTAAATATTGATCAAAACCACCTAATGGTAGAAAAATCATCAATTATATGACCATTATATCCTTAGGAGGCTATGTGTGGTTGGTGGGAACAAAATGGTTAGCCCCATATTATTAGAAAGTTCCTTTAGGGAAGGATTTTCAAAGTCTTATCCTCTAACATGTGTCCAAGGCTGCATGTCCCCAATATTTGGATACATAGCACCATGGATGCCCCTGTGAAATCATGGGTAGTTCTTTGAGGCATTTTTAATGGATCTATATTCCTAAATGGTTTATTTAGGACCAAAATGATGATCTACTTCCACATAACATCATTCATAAGGCCTTGATACATGTAAATATTGCTCAAAACCATCCATTGGAACTTACATACTCAATCATAGGCTAATGATACCCTTATGAGGAGATGTGTGGTTGGTAAAGGTAACCTCATTATCCCTGGATGGGTACAAGATCTCTTTAGGGACTAAGGCTCAAGTCTGGACTCCATTAGCTATCTCCAAGGACTCAATTGACCAACTTGTATGCATAGTGATGATGATACCCTTGTGAATTCATGTTTCATTCTTCAAGCAACTCTTTATGGTTATAGATTCCTAAATGATTTTTTTAGGTATAAAGGCATGGTGTCCTTCCTTTAAATGTCATTCCCAAGGCCCTTAGACACCTACATACTACTCAAAACTACCTAATGGCATCGGAATCCTCAATCAAAGGCCAATAATACCCTTAAGAGGCCATGTGTGGTTGATGTAGCCAACCTTTGTAGACCTGGATTGCTAGAAGATTCATTTAGAGCTTGCAATTTAGGTCTCCTCCACTGACCATGTCTAATACCCCAACGCCACAAAACCTAGATCCATAATGTTGTGAATACCCATGCCAAGTCATGCATGGTGATTCAAGGCATTATTCATGGCTCTAGATGCCTCAATTATTTCTTTAGGTCCAAATACATGGCCTTCTTCCTTGGAACATCATTCCCAATTCCATTAAGAAGGGTACATGATACTTAAAACAGCCTAATCGCATCAACATCTGTAATCATACTCCAATGATACCCTCAAGAGGCCATGTGGTTGGAAGAGCCAACCTTCTTATTTGCGGATCACTAGAAGATTAATTTAGAGCTTGAGGTTTTTGTCTCCTCCCATGAACATGTCCAAGACCCCAAGTCCTAAGGACTTGGTCCTAATATTTAGGTCTCCTTCACTAACTACATCTAATGCCGTAAGGCCACAAAACCTAGAAACATAGTGTCATTAGTAGCTGTATGAAGTCATGTGTGGTTCTCTGAGGCACTCTTCATGGCTTTGGATGCCTCAACAACCACTTTAGGTCCAAACACTTGGTATTATTCCCTAGAACCTCATTCCCAAGGCCCTAATTCATGTACATGCTACTCAAAATCACATAATGGAACTAACATCCTCAATCATAAGCCAATGATACTATCAAGAGTCCATATGTGATTGGTGGAGGAAACCTTCTTATCCCTAGATGGCTAGGAGATTTATTTAGGGCATAAAGTTCAACTCTCCTCTCCTAACCATGTATAAGTTCTCAAGTCCCAAAGAATTTGATATATAGCACCATGGATACCACTGCGAAAATCATGTGCAATGATTTGAGGAATTGTTAATGGCTCTAGATTCCTTAATGGTTTCTTTAGGGACAAAGGCATGCTATTCTTCCACATAAAACAATTCTTAAGTCCCTAATCATGTACATATTTCTCAAAACCACCTAATGGAATTGACATCCTCAATCATAGGTCATGATACCCTTAGGAGGCCATATGTGGTTGGTGGAGGAAACCTTCTTAGCCATGTATATATAGAAGCTTCCTTTATGTCCAGAGGTTTATTTATACTCCATTGACCATGTTAAAGGCCCCAAGTCCATAATACCTAGAAACATAGTGCCATGGATACCCCTGTGAAGCCATGTGTGGTGCTTCGAGGAATTTTGCACAACTTCGGATTCCTCAACAATAATTTTTTAGGGTTGAAGGCATGGTCCACTGACCATGTCAAATGCACTAAGACCACAAGACCTACATACATATTACCATGCAATATTCCTATATAAATTCATGCATGGAGCTTTGAGTCATTGTTCATGGTTTTGTATGCCTCTAGGGTTTCTATAGGGACAAAGGTATGGTATTCTTCCCTTGAACATCATTCAGAGGTCCCTAAGGAACCTACATACTACTAAAAACCACCTAATGACACTAACATCCTCAATCATAGGCCATTGAGACTCTTAGGAAGCAAGGTGTTTTTGGTAGAGGCAAGCTTCTTATCCCTAAATGGATGGAATATTCTTTTAGGTATCTACGTTTATGTTTCCTCCATTGACCATGTCCAAGGACCCAAGGCCAAAAGACTTAAATTCATAGAACCATGGATGCCCCTAGGAATTCAAGTGTGTTTATTCAATGTATTGTTCATGGATCTAGATTCCTTAATGGTTTTTGTAGATCCAAAATCATGGTATTCTTCCCTATTCCCAAGGTTCTAAGACACCTACAAAAGGATCTTGATTTCCTTTGATGACTCAATGTAAGGCCTTGAGACCCATCCCACTATGCAAAATTATTGATTATTCCCATATCCAACTTTTCCACCAAATATCCACTTTAAATAGTGTACACTATGATTCATTTCTTTGATTGTTTCCCATTAATTCAAGAATCTTAGATTAGGGTATAATTCCCTTTATTTATTCTCCAATCATGGCCCAAGACCCATCCCTAATGCATAAAATCACATAATGCTTCCCATATCCCACTTTAAGGATAATTATGCAATGGTTTTCTCCTGATTCCTATCCAAAATGATTTCTACATCTCCTATGATAGGCAGTCTAGTGATATGTCATATCAACTTGGAATCAATGGATATATACTTGTTCATCCATAAGAATCCACCATGCACCTATGACAATATATTTTTTGCACACATTTTCACTTGTGGGGTCCTTCCAAAATGAGGTATGTCTAACAAATTCAGGATCCTTGCTTTCATTAATCTGTTCTCCCATGTTTGAAGTTCCATTATAACTTGTGTTTTAGGGTATGGACTGATCCTTCTATCCAAGTAGTTGTTATTGACTAGCCCAGGAAGCTTTTCTTCATTGGTTAGGTCATAATCAACAAATTGAAATTTGTATAGTTGGTCAAGCATGTTTTCTTCAATGAGCATCCCATCTAGTACCTTTGGTGATGGTATATCTATATCTTCTCTGTTAGGTAGGGATATTGATGTTGTAGCAGCTTCTCTTGGTGGAATGTTGTCACAAGGGAACCTTACCGACTTTGATTTTGATGTTTTGGTGTTTGTGCAATCCCATCCTGGAAACTCACTAATGGATTCTTCATTCGGGATTGTCTCTTGGGCATCATAACTTTCCTGTAGCTCCAACTTTACTCTCTATTTCTTACTCTATGACTACTGTATTCAATAGATGTCAGTGGATGGAATGCATGAGAAGTTTGGTACCTTCCTATTCTCACTGTTTCCTTCTGATTTACCCATATTCACCTTGATTTTGTCCAAATTCATTTAACCATCATCTGCCATTAATTTCGCCATTAATGACACCACGTATTAGTCTTATCACTATTTAATTATATGTTTATGATTACAATCTGTCTTCGTCCCTTTCTATGTGCAACCTTTGTTTTGTGATAGGTATGGTTGTTTGTAATATCACATTATTTATTTTCCCAAAGAATGAGAATGAGCCTGGTTTTCAATTATCCTTTCACTTTCTACACATAGAAACAATCCATAATTTTTATTTTATTTTCAATGTGTTGAATTCCTTTTACATACCTTTCTACATTGTTATTTCTCTTTATTTTTAAGGATACTTCTTCCTTCGTTCAGAGCATATGGAGCTCACTAAGTTTATTCTTCAATCTCGTTTTTTCATTTTTTCTTCCAAAATTTATTAGATTTCTTTGAGATCTCATAGTCCTAAGCTTTATGGCCTAAGATGTTGCATTTGTAAAATACCAATTGTTACAAAATTTTACAATATCCCCAGAAATTCAATTCCAACATTCAACAATTCTATCAACTATTTTTTTCATAAAATTACTCTTGGCATATACTTCAGAATCCACTTCTTTATGCCAAAATTTGTTAAAAGAGAAACAACAAAAAAAAAATGTTTTTGTACCTAAGTGTATGTTGTCTTCTTGGTAGTACAACCCTCCTATATTTTCTTTTGTCGGACCTTGGTTGATTTTCCTTTCCTACCATGATGGTGTCTTCTTTGTTATTTCTATTGACTTTAAATTTTTGCTCAAATGATTTTGAGATTTCATCAAGAGTATTCTGATTTTTGTCAAACCCAATACTAGTCTTGTGATGTGGTGATTTTTTACTACTAAGGATGTGATATAATATCATGGTTCTTTTTTCTCTAGCTGAGAAACCATCTTGTCCAAATATTTTTTTAGTGAAAGGATCTCCAACTCTTTCCTTTTACAGATTCCATTCTTCTCATGAAGTTGGTTTGTAAATTCTTCTTAAGTCTTCTTGGCCTCATCTATTTGGATTTTCAAACAATCAATTGTTCCTTCAACATCAAGTAAATGATCATTTTGTTCATCTATGTTCTTCTTGATTTTTTCAAGGTTATGTTTCAGTTTTTTTTCAAATATTTGAACTTCCTCTTAATAATTTTGTAGCTCTACTTTCAAAAATAGGCTTTATTTTCTTAGAGTGGAAATATCAGTTTCTTGTCCTTAGAATACTATCTCCTTCTCACTTAGTCGATTTACTAAGGATTCTTGAGCAATTTTTGCCGCCTCTATTTGAGATTCGAAACTCATATTTACTTGAGCATTTTCTTCATGCTATAGAAACCATTACATTAAAAATTCATTTTTATTTCTTATTTCCCTTAACTCATTTAGAGCAGTAATTAATTCTCCTTTCTAGTAAACTTCTAGAATTTCCTCATCTTCAGACTTTAAGGTTTATCAATCATATCATGCATACTACAAAAATCATTTTCAAGAGAATATTTGGAGGAAGAGAAATGAATTCTATTATGAAAATAGTTACATAGTACTCTTGTAGTATGATATGATTGATTATTTGAAGTTGCTTCCTTTTATGATGGGTATTCCTTAATGGATTGGCTTCTTTCATCATTTTCTTTTGATACTTTACTTGCTATTATCACTTTCTCAATCATGTTGAAACCTTTAACTTGTCTGAAAGCTCTTTGGATGAGATACATTTTCCAAATTTGTCATTCACATAATCAACTAATCCCTCTATGATAGAATTCATTGCTAACTTGTTGTTCATTTTTAATTTTTCTTGGCTGCAAAATTTGGTGATCCTTTTAAAGGGATGTAGCCTGTAACATCTAACTGTCGAAATTCAAGTCCAAGTGATTGAAAATAGGATTTCATTCTAATACTTGAAAGTATATAATTTAATATAGTGAAAAAAGGAGATTTATTCATGTTAAAACAAATATCCCCTCAAGCCATATTTGTGCAGTGATCTTCCTTCCAGTGGTTATACTATATCTAAAGTACCCGCTCTGATACCAATTGTTCCCCCCAAGTGATAGTGAGAGGGGGGTGAGGTGAATTTGTAGCATGCACAATATTAATATTTTTGCTTCATTCACTTCATAAAACATAGATGAGCACTAATGTAATTATCAACGTAGAAACACATTGTGTGTACAATATTTAAAACATTTTATAGATATACATATATATAGTGGTTCATGTTTGTACATGTAACTGAATGATGGAATATTTATTACAAATGTAATATGGTTTGTCTCCTCAAGTGTGTGAATATCTACAACTATCTTTAACTGTCAATATGGTTTCTTAAAATTAGAAAATATGTTGCTTGATGTGGTGTGTATGACTGTAGAAAGGTTTTATCCTTAAAGCCTAAATTGTATGAGACTTGGTTGCTAAATAAAGTCTCTAGTGGAACCTTGTCTTTTCTTGTTAGTGGAGAAGGTATGTTTTCCTTATTGTTCCTTGGTTAAAATTCCATGGTGATATCTTATTATTGTTTATGGTCACTATATTTGGAAATTTTCCTTGGTTGTCCTAGTAATGGTATTCTTGAACCAATTAAATTTTTTCTACTAGATGTTGGTTATTGTTGAAACCAAAACTATTTACCGATGATAAGGTGAATGGTGTATGTACTGACCCTAGCCAAATTCCTCAACATTGGAAAACGATGACCTATCTCACTGTTATGTTATTCGAAGGAATCCAGATAAGGGAAATGGATTGTTTGACACAAATATGGTTGTATCCAATCCTCTATCATGTTAAGTAGCATGTATTTCAAAGTTTCTCAATTCTTCATAGTGAAGGCTATTTAAAAATATGGATGATATTGGTAACATGCATATATTGCATAACTTGTGGAGTTGCATTAAATGTTTAGCAGTTGCATTAATTTCACAAGGAGGATGATTAGTTTGTCTATTTTTGGGGATGTTAACCTAGCCTTAGTTTTTTATGCATTATTTTTATTTCTTGTACCCCTATGTTCCCTCAAGTTTCCAATTGGTATTAGGGTTGGGGACATGACAAGTGGTTTCCAATAGTTGTAGTGTAATATCCTGAATTTTGACCTAACACTTATGGGCATAAGTTCCATTGCATGTGATGTTGCTTTGATGTTTATATTTTGTATATTGGGAATATGACCCCACTGCACATGAGTATGATTATTTATTCGATATATTGGGCGTAAGCCAAATGCATATGTTTTATTTTACCATATATACGATTTCATGTGTTGGGTGTGGACCATGAAGCACATGAGTGATTTTATGTTTGTGTTCAGCAAGATCTCTACGGCACATGAGTATTTGATGTTTGTGTTGAGTGCGATATCTGAAGCACATGAGCAATTTGATGTTTGTGTTGAGCAAGAGCTCTAAGGCACACGAGTATTTAATGTTTGTGTTGAGTGCAAGCTCTGAAGCACATGAACGATTTTATGTTTGTGTTGAGCCAGAGCTCTAAGGCACATGAGTATTTAATGTTGTGTTGAGCATGAGCTCTGAAGCACATGAGTGATTTGATGATTGTGTTGATCAAGAGCTCTGAAGCACATGAGTATTTAATGTTTGTGGTGAGCATCAACTCTAGAGCACATGAGTTATGAAATGTTTGTGTTGAGAAAAAATATATGAAGTACATGAAAATATAAGAATTGGAAGTATTGGGAATAAGCTCTAGAGCATTCCAAATTGATGTTGAGCATAATCTCTAGAACATCGGATCCTTGGACATTGTATCCCTAGGTGTATTATACAAGTACATCCTAGCATTAGTGTTCAGTGAGAAGCTCTGGAATCACACTAAGGTGTAACTCCCTATTTTTTAGCGTTGATTATGGGCTCTGAATAACGCTAGGAGTTACTGAAAATTAATTATGTTGAGTGAAAATGACTCTCATAAAACATTGACCTCATCTTACTTATTTTTAAGTTAATTAAATGAAAATTTGAATTTATGTCTCTCATCAAGCACTGAAAAACTACCATGATATACAAGGTAATCCAACATGCAAGGAGGTTAAGAGCTACCTAACCTAGTTGACGAAACCTACCTAAAGGCCTTAATGAAAGAAGCGATTATAAGCTAAAGAAAGTCCCATATGCTTTGGGATCATGCTATATGATACCCAAAGTAAAAATGTAAACAATGATATATGTATATATATAGCTTATATATGTTATGAATAAAAGGGCAAGCATGTGTATTAATAATAGTAACTATAAATAATAATTGAAGGATCTATGTTTTATTATTTACTAAAATAATTAATTAAATATCTTAGTACCTAAAAAGAGTCAAAATAGGAACTAGTCAAAGAGTTCCTAAGTTATGAAATAAATATTAATTTCACATAAATTAAGTAAAAGATTATTTCAAAAAACAGAAATGATTCTTGATCTAACTGAAATTTAACCGTCCATTTTCCAAAACATTGTCTATAAAAATCCGAGCCAAAGAAAGGCTCGGGGATCCCATTCTATGCTATCTGATCTACACTCTTACATGTTGGAACCCCAAAGTTAAGAACTCTTAGGAGAATAATGATCAGATAACATAAAACCTGTTATCCAAGATAGGTGAAGCCTTAAATTTAGGAGGTCTAGACTACTTGCATGTTGGAACCAACTCAGGGGGACCCAGATTGAAACCAGGAACGGTTCCGGGTCATGGTTTGGAGGAATATGGTAGTTCCCAAGTTATTCGGTTGATAGATCCAAGGTTAAAATTATCATTTTTTTATTAATGCCAGGTGCTTAAGTGTTCAGGGTTCTATCAATCAAATAAAATACACATTGCAGGTATGAGGGTTTCTACCTTTTCTTTCGTTCTTGCAGATTTTATTAAAGTAGTTTTATAATCTAGAATGAAAATCTATATATTGTATGTTCGCTTCAACTAGGTTTTCCTTTTGTTTACAGAACCTTAAAATCATGAACTATTTGCATAAAAATATAAAGACATATTTTATGTTCCACGTTGATTTACTTCTTAAAAATTAAACTCAACCATTATTTTCCTAAATAGGATTTTACAGTTAAAGTCTGCTTAGTATTTGATGTACTTATCTAACAGAGTTTACCTTAGACATAAACCCTACTTATCTAAGATATCTATCTATTTGTGTATTGTTCAACCTTAGATAAAATTTTAAACAGAGCTTTCATAAAGCTATGCAAAAAAACCTTATTAGCACTTAAAAATAAACTAGTATATTAAACTTTGCATCGAAAACATTCAGATAAACTATTTATAAAATGTATAAACCTATAGACCAGAAATCAAATCTCTGAGTTGTAGAACTTCAAACTATGTTTGAAACATTTGAAAATAATTAATAAACTACCAACTAAAAGAAATAAATTAAACCATATTTCAAATCTCCCACACTATTAAAATCCAACTCTAAACATATATTTCCCAACGCTGGTATATTTCAGATTGCCAGCGCATATGCCTCTATTTCCACTTTAAAATAAAAAATAACAATATATCATAAACACTATTCAAGCCTTTAAAATAAACATTAAATCCATGCTAAGATAAACATAATTCTCATAAGTTTGATGAAACCCATCCCAACCATCGAATCCTATCTAAGATTAGACGTGGGGTAATTTTCACATATTACATTACAAAATCCTTTAACCAAGCCTAACCATTGAAACCTACGAAGGTTTGCCTACAGGACAAATTAAAAACACGCATATCAAGAGAACCCAACTCATCATTTATATAAAAAAATGATTAGAGATAGAGTCATTATGTTTATCATTCAATTAAAACGCATCCAGGATCAAATCTTGTGAGATGCCCAAAAAAACCCACGCTAAATAAACCACAAGTCTAAATCATTAAAACAATCTAGGATCAAATCCTGTAGGTAGCACTACTAACAAAAAACATAAATGCTTCGACATGTACAGTAAGGGTTTCATCTCTCACGCTTCCCACAAGAACTTCTTTACAAACCAATAGTTTAAACAAATCAGATCTATGCTCTTATAACCATTTACACAGTCACATTATTAATAAACATAAACCCATAATTACAGGATGTGTATTCGCCTAAGAGCCGAGCCAATCTTCCAAGCTCACGACCGTAAAGTGAAACCCCAACCACGATATTTATTAAATCCCTACATCAACGACTTTACCATGATAAAAGTACAATGCATAAAATATATAAAATACACAGTATTGCTATGCCCGGTGCCATTGCAAGAAATCAAACTGTAAGCAAACATACACACCATAATTTTAAACGCATTTTTTTACAATAAATATAAATAGAACCCATTACAAAACGTTGCAACACGATGAAATCTTATACATAGAGCCAAGCAATCTCTAGAAAGTCAAGTCATTTTTCCAAACCTTTTACATATGGAAGTGCCATGTAAAATACTAACACAATTGCATCCATTGGATGCAAAAACAAACTATCAAACCCAACCAAACGAAACTACACAATGATACTCTCTGTCAAACCAAATATAAAGTGGTAAGGGACTTGAATTTTCAGGGCTTACCCACAATATGGATGTGGAGTTAACCTAGGAATCCTCCTTAGAGCCACACACTATACCTACAAAAACCCACACAAACGCCATGAGAATTATGCAGGCTACAAGTGAAATCAAACCAAACTATTACAATATGTAGACCACGACATAACTTACCTTACAAAAGAGTGAGAATGTTGTTGCATTTCACACCATAGATCTCGAGATCTTGTGAACACCTAGAAAAACAAACGAGAGACCAAATGAAACGGTTGTTGACTCTGACCAACGCTTGAGGCCAAACGAACACGCTTCCCTATAAGCATTAAATTCACCACCCTGTCCTCCACCGGCCATTAAATCTAAACCCACAGAGCTATAGTTATGCTCACGTCGTGGATCCTTAATACACCACCTTCCCAACATTAAATCCTTAAAAACCACTTTTTCCATGTTAATACAAGGTTTTCGATGGCATATGGAATATTCCATAAACCCTAAACATCTTTACCATATAGTTTACAATATATATAATATGTACATCACAGTGGATAAGGTTTTAAACCTTAAGAGAGTATACCATAAAGTTATAACTATACATAAAAATCAATCTGGAGTAAACATAGGACATAGGTACAGATAGACCTAAGACTTTAGTCGTCCTTTCACCCAGCTATGGACATGATAGCATTGTATAGATGTAGTGTTGTAGGATGTTTTTATTTTCCACAATCATAGATAGAGTTCACTGACGGAATAACCTGCAAAAGAGTAGGAGCCTACATTAGTTCGAAATGACCTAAGTAATCCCCTTAAAGCAATAGGAATCCTTACCTTTCCAAGTGGACCCTCAAGGGATAAGCCTCGCCACTCCACCCCTTAACATACGAAGGAAAGTCATCCTTTTCAATGAGTAAAGCCATAAAATAAAATTAAGACATATAAATAAAAAGTAATATGTAACCTAACAAGCATCGACAAATGTCTGCATTTAGTAGATAGGAAGAGTAACCAAAAAAAAGTACAAGTAATATAACAACATCACTTAAACACATCATCATCCGACAGGAAAGCAAGTAGAAGGAAAAACAACTTACGAGACTTAGGTTCAATACACAACCAAGTGTTATTCCGCAGAAGTTTAAATAGTGTCCTTGGATTGTAGTATCTTATTAGCATACAATTTTTTTTTTTTTACGATTTTTAGGGACATTACAAGTGGTATCAAAGCTAGGTTCAAACACTAAGAGGCCTAATGGGCATTACCAAACATTTGTTGTAGAAATAAATTATATTTGAAATTTTGTTAACTAACAGGAAATTGTTTGTTATTAAAAATTTTACATTACAGGATTCAAAGAACAGTTCAGATCATGAAGACGAAAGAAGACAACAACTAGCAAGGAAAACTGAATAACCCACATGTGAAGAAGAAGTAGTGGTTGAATTAAATTCTGATATACTGAAAACCATACAAAGTCTGCAAGCATACTTATAGTGTTTCAAAGATGATAATATAAATGAAAGAAAAGAGCAGCAAGAAATTAATGAAGCTTTACTACAGAACATGATGGGAGGAAGCCCGCATGGACAACCTACTCATTAAACCAACAAATTTAAGAATTTTTTTTATCATAAACGGGCCAGCAACCCAAAAGAAGAAGGAAAAGATGAACACACACCTAAACCTTCAGAAAGAGAGTGTCACTGTCTTTCTAGTTATAATTCCTTTTCTCCTTGCAGAAAGAAATAGAGGAACGATGACAACCTCCAGGGAGAGTTTAGACAGATAAGATCCCCAACCTATGAAGGAGAGATCAACATCAGGGAGAAAGCTAAAGAGTTGCTTCTAGGTATAAGAAAGTACTTCCGAGTACACAACTACTCTAGTGAGATGAAATCCCATCTAGCAATCTATAATTTAAATGGAAAAGCAACTAGATGATGGGGAGACCTAAAGCATATAAAAAAGGATGCGGTAAATGAAATTCGATGGAGTAACTTTCACATACGTTTTTAGGACAAATACATGTCTGAAATAGTCTTCGATGGGAAGGTGACAAATACATGTCTAAAATGACCATGGATGCTTTGATTGACAGATTCTTGAATCTATTACATTACGTACCTTACATAAAGGATGATAAAAGTGAAAATACAAAAGTTTGTGGGATGTCTTCCTCCTAATTTTCAAGAGAGAATTGAATTTGACATGCCAAAAACTCTGGACACTACCCTACACAAAGATAGGATTTTTTATGAGCATGGATAACTAAGGAAGGAAAAAATCAACATAAGTCTAGAAAGGTATAGGACCTTCTTGGACAATCGTAAACCGGGTTTCAACCAACCTCATTATAGAAACCATAACAATAGTTTTCCAGCCAATAAGAACTTCGACAAGGTAGGTACAAAGCCAAATGTACTAGCACCAAATGCTAATAGACCAATAACAAATGAGGGAGGAAATGTTGCCCCACTACAAATAAAATGTTGGAAATTACAAGGGCCCCATTATGCCTGAGATTGTGAAAACAAGACTAATGGAGTCTTGCACAATCTACAAGAAGAACCTATGGTAGAGGACAGAGGTGCAGATCGAGGATTTATGCATCCTTTGATAGACAACAGGAAGACCATCAGGATACTATGGTTGAAATAGAAGGTAAGTTTTCAAACACTTATATTTCAATATTGATTTACCCTAGTGCTTGCCGAAGCTATGTATCGCCTAAAATTGTTGAAGCTATGTATCGCCTAAACTATGTATCGCCTAAACTAGACAAAGTTAAACATGAGAAAACCTGGCTGCTGCAATTAGCCACGGGTACGAAACATAAGGTTTCTGAAATAGCTAGAGACTGTGAGGTAAACTTGAATGGTTTCCCTACTAGGATAAATTTGAATATTTTACCCTTAGGATTGTACAATGTGCTTATCGGCATGGAATTGTTGGAATAGCACCATGTCATGCTCGATTGTCCACACAAGTCAATATTGTGCATAGATAGCCAAGGGAATCAGAAAAAGATTCAAGGCATACCTAAGAAGGTTTCTATTAGGCAGATATCTTCCTTACAAGTAAAGAAGTGCATTAGGAAAGGGTGCAAACTATTTGCAGTGAACATCCATGATGGTGAAGTGGAGAGAGAACAACACATTGAGGAATTTCCAGTTGTCATAGAATTTACGTAAGTATTTCCTTAGGAAATACCAGGATTACCACCAAAACGAGACTTATATTTTTCCATAGAATTGATACCAGGGTCAGTTCCGGCTTCAAAAGCCCCATATGGCATGAGTGCACTAGAGTTGCTGGAGCTCAAGTTGTAGTTGTAGGAGTTGATTGAGAAGGATTATATCTGACCTAGTGTTTCCCCTTGTGATAACCTATACTTTTCGTAAAGAAGAAGGATGGTAAGATGTGGATGTGCATCGATTACCGCCAACTTAACAAAATGACCATTAAGAATCGTTACCTAATCCCTAGGATCGATGACTTGGTTGATTAAGTAGGAGGAGCCAAGATCCTTTTAAATATCAACCCGCGGTCTAGTTACCATCAGGTATGGATCTGTGATGAAGATATTCATAAAATGACCTTTCATACACAATACGACCACTACGGGTTTGTAGTAATACCATTTGGGTTGACCAATGCACCCACAAATTTTATGTGTATGATGAACAATATCTTCAGTAAATACCTAGATAAATTTGTATTGGTCTTTATAGATGATATCCTGATTTATTCTAAGAGTAAAAAGGAACATGAGGATCATGTCCACATAGTACTACAGGTGTTACGAGAACACCAGCTTTATGCTAAGTTTAGTAAATGTGATTTTTACAAACCACAGATACAGTACCTAGGTCACATCATCTTCGAGAAGGGGATAACCATTGACCCAAAAAAGATTAAAGCCATAGAAGATTGGCATACCCCTACCAGTGTCACTGACATTAGGTCATTTTTGGGATTGGCCGGTTACTACCAAAAGTTCATCGAGAAATTTACGAGGATTTCTTGTCCCATGACTGCTTTGCAAAAGAAGGAAAACACGTTCTTATGGATGACCAAGTGTGAGGAAAGTTTTCAGAAGATTAAATAACTTTTGACGACTGCACCGATACTAAGAATTGTGGATCTTGATGTGGATTTTGTTGTTTGCACAAATTCAAGGAAGGAAGGACTCAGAGGAGTCCTCTTGTAGAATGATTGCACGATCTATTATGAATCGCGGAAGTTAAAGGAACACAAACAAAATTATCCCACCCATGATCTTGAGTTAGAAACCATTATCCACACCTTGAAGATGTGGAGAACTACCTCATGGGAAAGAAATTTCTTCTAAAGACAAACGACATGAGTTTGAATTATTTATTTGATTAACCAGATCTAAATTCCAGGCAGGACATTTGGTTGGTGTTAGAAAATATGACCATAAAGCAATAACACATATACAGTTAAATAATTAAACAAGATGAAAAACACATTAAGCACATTCATAGAGACACAGGATATATGTGGTTCACCCAAACGATAGTCTACGTCCACACAAAAATTGCATCCATTTATTACCGTCCAGAAAGGTGAAGGGATACAACCTGCAGCAATACTGTTATAGCTGATTTTACCACTCCAGGTGAATCACACTTATATGGCCTTCCCATGTCCCTCTGTAGACTCCTTAGACCCATTGGACCATCCCTAAAAACATGTGAAAATGATACATGCAAATTTTAAACCCTTAATCATGTATATAGGCGGGTTTGGCCCCTAAAACCGTGTACATCGGGATGTGTGCATAATCCAAATATTTTTGGAGTTTTCCTTGACATGGATCCGACTCACTTGACTCCTGGCCTTCCCTATGCCTTGAGATCGCTCGGATTTGACCTTTCATTACCCCTTTGAAAAGCTATATAAGGAACTCTATGGTACATTGAAGGCATATGAGAGAATTGAGAGCAAATAAACTATAGTCCATTGTTGCCGGAACTTATGCTTGAGTCTGCATCCCTTTGTCCCTTGGAGCACTTTTGTGTTCTTCCCAAGCTTGCCTTTTTCTTGTGAGCTTGCTATCGAGAGATGGAGGATTGAGGTGGTGGAGGCCCAAGTGGGGGATTCAGTTTCTCTGATTCGCAGACGTGCCGACAGAGGTTGTATCTATTGTAATCTCTGATTTTATATTAATAGAAATATTTTTTCCTGTCCAATAATGTGTGTATGAATGATTATTTTATCCATGGATGTTTTCAAATGCTTATACATTGTTGATTATATATGCTAGAATAGATCTAACACCAATATATATAGTATGCTTGTATTGTTTACTTGTTATTGAGGAAATAATCTATCAATTCAAGTTGAAGTTGGAAAGCTCAATGGGTATCTACTTCAACCGTCCGAAATAAGGTATGAGGTGTGATCCTTTAGTGTTAGATATTTAATTTCTATTGCATATTGGAAAGGATTGATTTATGGAGTCAAGCTGTCTGTTGTGGTACCCCAAGCCATAGGAATTTCTCTTCGTAAAAAATACTGGTGGACTTCCTCTTCATGCTCTCATAGTCTCTCTCACACAATCACATATATTATTTAAAATGCTACAGTAAAATACATAGCAATTTTACAATTATTTCTTTTATAGGGGAAATACCATGGAAAAATACTACGGTTAAACAAATACCATGGGTCCCCAAAACTGTTGGCCAAAAAACATCCCAAACATCCAAACCCCAAAGTTGGGGACTAAGTGTACAACAAACCTGGGGTACAAAACCAACTAAATAATATCTATGGATCTAGAAGATCAGGCTCCAAAACCAACAGTTGGATTTCCTTAGCGAGTACCATTTTGAGTTAAAGCATATAAAGGGCAAGGGGAATAAAATTGTTGATGCTTTAAGTAGACGAGCTTATATGTTATATGAGGTAACTTTAAGTCAAACCGATTCATATTTGCACAAGAGAATTAAGATGACAAATGGAGTTGACCGTTTCTATGTTGAAATCCTTAATAAAGTCCAAGAGGAAAGGTTGTTTCAACAAAAAAAATAGTATAAGGTAGATGAGACCGGAGTATTGTGGTCCAAGGAAAGATTGTATGTTCCAGAAGGAGGGGACATCAGGTCCAGCATCCTCATGGAATTTCATCGAAAAACCTACTCGAGGAATCTGAGATATCAAAAGATGACATCTGCAGTAAAGAAACACTTTTTTTTTGCCTAAGTTAAAGGCCAACATAGCGTTGTTTATCGCAAAATGTCAGGAATGTCGTCTAGTCAAATTTGGGCACCAACATCCTTTAGGGTTGCTGCAACCATTACCCATTTTGGAATGGAAGTGAGAGGTCATTAATATGGATTTCATTACATGTATACCAAAGAGAAATAAGAAAAATGATTCTATATTTGTAGTGGTTGACAAGTTATCGAAAGTAGCAAACTTTATCCCAGTAAAGTCAACATATCGTAGTAGTTCACATTACCGAATTCTTCTTAAAGGAGATATTCAAATTGCATGGGATACCCAAGGAAATCATCTTGGATTGAGATACAAAGTTTATCGGAAAATGTTAGAGATCCTTATTCTCTAGATTAGAGACGCAATTAAAATTTAGTACTTCTTACCACCCGTAGATAGACTGGTAGATAGAATGGGTAAACCGGATTTTAGAAGACATGCTTAGGATGTATGTTATGAACAACCACCCCAAGTGGGAGGATTATCTACATCTCTCATAATTTTCATATAACAATGGATACTAGACCTCCTCCAAGTTGAGTCCCTTCAAGTTACTCTATGTTTGAAAGTGTGGAACATCGCTTACTTGGGATAGCTTGGTGGACAGGCTCATGTTAGGCCAGATTTACTAAAAGACTTAGAACAATTGGTCACCAAGTTCCAATGGAACCTTAAAGAAGCGCAAGGCTACCAAAAGAGTTACGCAGATAAGAAAAGAAAAGATAAATATTATCAAATCGAAGACCATGTTTACTTAAAAGTAAAAGCAAAGAGAATCTCATTGAGCTTTGGGAGGTGCAGAAAGTTTGCACAAATATTTTGTGGACCCTTTGAGATATTGGCCAAGAGAGGGCCAGTGGTGTATGAATTAGCTTTACCGGCTCATATAAAGCTTCATAATGTTGTTCATGCATCCTTATTAAATAAATACACACACAAACACACACACACACACACACACACACACACATATGATACTAAACATGTTATTGATTGGTCCTTGTTACAGGTGGAACTTGAAGGGGAGTTTGTACTCGAGCCCCTTCATATACTGGAAGAGAGAGAGAGGTGTAGCTCAGGAAGCACACCATAGTTTAGTTGAAAGTGCAATAAAAGCACTTTAAAGCCAATGAGGCTACTTGGGAGAATGAATCCCCCATGATAGAGGCTTACCACGCCTTATTTCATGCTTTCATTCCTAGTCCCTAGAACACCAAGGATGGTGTTGTTCTAAGTGGGGAGGGATGTAATATCCTAAATTTGGACCTAACACTTATGTGAATAAGCTCCATTGCATGTGATGTTTCTTTGATGTTTATATTTTGTATATTGGGCATAAGACACCACTTCACATGAGTATGATGATTAATTTGATATATTGGGCGTAAGCCAAATGCATATGTTTTATTTTAGCACATATGTGATTTCATGTGTTGGGAGTGGACCCTGAAGCACATGAGTGATTTGATGCATGTGTTGAGCAAGATATCCGAGGTACATGAGTATTTAATGTTTATGTTGAGCACAAGCTATGAAGCACATGAACGATTTGATGTTTGTGTTGAGAAAGAGCTTTGAGGCACATGCATATTTAATGTTTGTGTTGAGAGCGAGCTCTCAAGCACATGAGTGATTTGATGTTTTTGTTGAGCAAGAGCTTTGAGGAACATGAGTATTTAATGTTTTTATTGAGCGCAATCTCTGAAGCACACGAGTGATTTGATGACTATGTTGAGCAATATATATGAAACACATGAGTATTTCATATTTGTGTTGAGCATCAACTTTGGAGCACATGAGTTATGAAACGTTTGTGTTGAGTAGAAAGCTCTGAAGCACATGAGAAGATAAGAATTCGAAGTGTTGGGAATAATCCCTAGAGAAATCCAAATTGATGTTGAGCATAAGCTATGGAACATTGTATCCTTGCCATTATATCCCTAGGTGTATTATACAAGTACATCCTAGCATTAGTGTTGAGCTAGAATCTCTAGAATTGCACTAAGGTGTAACTCCCTATTTTTTAGCATTGAGTATGGGCTCTGAATAACACTAGGAGTTACTAAAAATTAATTATGTTGAGTGAAAATGAATCTAATAAAACATCAACCTCATCTTACTTATTTTTAAGTTGATTAAATGAAATTTAGAATTTATGTTTCTCATCAAGCACTGAAGAACTATCACCATATACAAGGTAATACAACACGCAAGGAGGTTTAGATCTTCCTAACCTGGTTGCAAACCCTACCTGAAGGCCTTAATGAAAGAAGTGATTACAAACTAAAGAAAGTCCCATGTGATTTGGTATCATGCTATATGATACCCAAAGTAAAAATGTTAACAATGATATATGTATATATATAGTTTATATATGTTATGATTGAAAGGGTAAGCATGTGTATTAATAATAGTAACTATAAATAATAATTGAAGGATCTACGTTTTATTATTTACTAAAATAATTAATTAAATATATTAATACCTAAAAAAAGTCAAAATAGGAACTAGTCAAAGAGTTCCTAAGTTAAGATAAATAAATATTAATTTCACATAAATTAAGTAAAAGATTATTTCAAAAAAACAATGATTCTTGATCTAACTAAAATTTAACTGTCCCTTTTCCAAAAGATTGTCTATAAAAAACCAAGCCAAAGAAAGGCTTGGGGATCCTATTCTATGTTATCTGATCATTATTCTACTAAGAGTTCTTTGAGAGCATTTTTCCAAAAAGGAAAAGCAATCTGGTATAGAACTTGTTATCCTAGATAGGTGAAGCCTTACCTTTAGGAGCTGTAGACTACTCGCATGTTGGAATCATCTCGGGGGGACCCAGATTGAAACTAGGAACAATTCCAGATCATGGTTGGGAGGAACGTGGTAGTACTCAAGTTATTTGGTTGACAAATCAGGTTGATTATCCTTGCTTTTATTAATGTTGCTTCTTAAGTGTGTAGGGTTTTAGCAATCAAATAAACTACACATTGCAGGTATGAGGGTTTCTACCTTCTCTTTTGTTCTTACAGATTTTATTAAAGTAGGTTTATAATCTAGAATGAAAATTTGTATATTGTATGTTTGCTTCATCTAGGTTTTCCTTTTGTTTATAGAACCTTAAAATCATGAAATATTTGTATAACACTCTAAAGACATATTTTATGTTACAGGTTGATTCACTGCTTAAAAATTAAACTCAACCATTATTTTCATAGATAGGATTTTATAGTTTAAATCTTCTTAGTATTTGATGTACTTGTCTAACAAATTTTACCTTAGACTTAAACCCTATTTATCTAAGATCTCTATCTATTTGTGTATTGTTCAACCTTAGATAAAATGTTAAACAGAGATTTCATAAAGCTATGCAAAATAAACCTCATTAGCATTTAAAACCAAAACAATATATTAAACTTTGCATCTAAAACATTCAGATACAGTATTTATAAAATTTATAAACCTCCATACCAGAGATCAAATCTCTGAGTTGTAGAACTTGAAACTATGTTCAAAATATTTGAAAATAATTAATAAACTACCAACTAAAAGAAATAAATTAAACCATAGTTCAAATCTCTCACACCATTAAAATCCAACTCTAAACATAGTATTTCCCAACGCTGGCAAATTTCATATTTCCACCGTGTATGTTTCCATTTCCACTTTAAAATCAAACATAACAATATATCGTAAACACTATTCAAGCCTTTAAAATAAACATTAAATCCATGCTAAGATAAGCATAATGTTGATAAGTTTTATCAAACCAATCCTAGCCATAGAATCCTATCTAGGATTGGCTGCAAGATCATTTTCACATATTATATTACAAAATCCTTTAACCAAGCCCATCCATCGAAACATGCGAAGGTTTGGCCGAAGGTTTGGCTGTAGGCCAAATTACAAAAAAACATATCAAAAAACTAAATGATAAATAGAGAACCCAAATCACCATTTATATAAACAAATTATTAGAGAGAGATTCATTATGTTTATCATTCAATTAAAATTCATCCAGGATTGAATCCTGTGAGATGTCCAAAAAAAACCCATGCTAAATGAACCACAAGTATAAATCATTAAAATAGCCCATGATCAAATCCTGTAAGCACCACTGCTAACACAAAACATAAACTCTTCGACATGTACAATAAGGGTTTCGCTTCTCAGGATTCCCACAAGAAGTTATTTATAAACCGACAGTTTAAACAATCCAGATCTACACTCTTATAACCATTTACATAGTCACATTATTAATAAACATAAACCCATAATTATAGGATGCATATTCACCTAAGGGCCGAGCCAAGCTTCCAAGCTCACGGTGGTAAGGTGAAACTCTGACCACGATATTTATTAAATCCCTACATCAACAATTTACCATGATAAAAATACAATGCATAAAATATATAAAATACCCAGTCTTGCTATTCTCGGTGCCATTGCAAGCAATGGAACTATAAGAAAACATATGGACCATCATTTTCATTACATATAAATAGAACCCATTACAAAATGTTGCAACACAACAAAATATTATACACAGAGCCAAACCATCTTTGGACAGTCAAGTCATTTTCCCAAACCTTTTACATACGACAATGCCATGGAAAAGACTAATACAATCACATCCATTGGATTCCCAAACAAAATATCAAACCCAACCAAATAAAACTACAAAACGATACTCTCTGTCGAACCAAATACACAGTGGTAAGGTCCTTTCATTTTCGGGGATTACTCATAGTATGGATGCATAGGTAACCTAGGAAGCCACCTTAGAGCCACACTCTGTACCTACCCAAACCCACATAAATTCCATTAGAAGTATGCAAGATATAAGCGAAATAAAACCAAACCATTACAATATGCAGATCATGACATAACTTACCTCTATAAGAGAGGGAAGTCTATTGCATTTCACAGCATAGCTCCTGAGAGCTTGATACCACCTAGACAAACTAGCAAGAGACCAAATGAAATAGTTATTGACCCTAACCAATGCTTGAGGCCAAATTCCCACACTTCCCTAGAAGCATTAAAGTCACCACCCTATCCTCCACTAGAGCCATTAAATCTAAACCCACAGAGCTATAGTTATGCTCATGTCATGGATCCTTAATACACCACCTTCCGAACGTTAAATCCTTAAAACCCAGTTTTTCCATGTTAATACAAGGTTTTCCATGGAATATGGAATATGCCACAAACCCTAAACCTATTTACCATATAATTTACAATATATATAATATATACATCATAGTGGATAAGGTTTTAAACCTTAAGAGAGTATACCATAAAGTTATAACTATACATAAAAATCAATTTGGTGTAAACATAGGAATTAGGTATAGATAGGCCTAGGAATTTAGTCCTCCTTTCACCCAGCTATGGACATGATAGTGTAGTATAGATGTAGTGTTGTAGGATGTTTTTATTTGCCATAGTTATAGACAGAGTTCATCGCTAGAATCACATGCACAAGCATGGGATCCTACATTAGTTCGCAATTAACTAAGTAAGCACCTTAAAGCAGTATGAATCCTTACCTTTCCAAGTGGACCCTCAAGGGATAAACCCCGCCACTCCACCCCTTGATATACGAAGGCAATTCATCCTTTTTAATGAATAAAACTATAAACAAAAATTAAGAGATAAAAATCAGAAGTAAAATGTAACCTAACAAGCATTGACAAATGTCCGCATTTAGTATACAAGCATAGTAACCAAACAAACCAGTACAAGTAATATAATGTGTAATGTTCCCAAAATTTGAAAATAATTTTTTTTATTAGGATAGTTAGTTACTACCTGAACTAGACATTAGCTCATCTTCTGTGGAATGTGTCGCACTTTATTTGCGAAACTGAAATGTTGTAAGCTGTTCTTACCCTTTCTAGATGTTTTCCCCAATGTGATTATTAATGCAAATTTTTAATGTATTTAAGTTACTTGTTCTGCTTTAGATGGTTAGGATGTTGATTGATTACTTCTTATCATTCATTTATGTGTATGTTTGTTCACTTTATAACTTACTTACTAGTTATAAGTTTTGTTTACGGGTTTATGTAAAGTCCTTCCTTAACTTGTAATTGTCAAGGGGTGGAGTGGCGGGATTTGTATTCCTTATAGGATTACTTGGAGAGGTAACTAATTTTACTTGACCTTACAGGTTTTACTTAGTTTATATTGAACTAATGCATCTCTTCTTTATCTTGTGCAGGTTCGTTAGGTAACGACAAACTTGTTACGACAACTAAACAATGACAATTTACCTATGCTAAATGACTTCATTACCTTTGAAGATGAAAAGGACCAAAGTCCTATCTAGCATCTCTTATTACAACTGTTAGATTTATCATTTACACACGGTTGGGTTTATTTATAACTACGTATAAACTGGTTACTGTTATTACTTATGGTTCTAAGACCTTAAATAAGCTTCAAACCTATGCTTAACATTTATATGGTTTAATTGTTATGTGAAAGACTTAAGATATCAGACCTTAACCATATGTTGTTTTAAATTTTATATACTATATGTTAAAGGTATGTTCTAAGGCATTCATGGCATATTCCACATGCCGTGAATCTTGGATTTACCCTAAGTCCATGATGCAAACATGGCATTTTAATGCATAAGGCATTTCAATATCAAATCACGTTTTGGGGTTTAAGAATTATAGGAATGGGGATAAAAATTGACCTTGTGGTGGACAAGGTGGAAGAATAAATGCTCCTCGAGAGTTGGGGAACTCAATCCCTAATCTTGGTCTATCGTGGATGAACGAGTCATTCAAAATTTTGATGATGGAGCTCTGTTTGGCTCTCTGGTTTGTATCGTGGCGTGAAGTCTGTCTTGCATGTGTGTTTTGGGAAGGTATTCCCTTGATTTGGTTTGCAACGAGGGTGTATTGTTGTTTCAGTTTGGAGGATTGGTATGATTCTCATGATTCTTGTTCCCTTGGTTTCAGGTGGAAATATTCCCTTGCGTGGCTCATGGGTCTTCTCTACTTGTCGACGCATACCCTTCACGCGTAAACCATGTACCAACAAGCTTTGAGATTTTTACCTCTATGTAGAGTTGTTTGTCTGAGATTAGAACTCAGTGTTTGTAGTGTTAAATGAATACTTGTGTTGGTTAGGGGTTTTGACCTTGTACAGGTCTATTTTTAAATAATGAAAGGAATCCAGAGATGCATATGCAGTTTGGGGTTTAAGTGGTTTGGGTTTGGCGCCTTCGGGCCATGATTATCATGAATCTACTCAGTAGTATTTTTGGGTTGATATATTTAACGTGTGACCTTGGCGGTTAAAGGAGACTCTGTGTTTTAGTTACAATGTTGGGTTTCGAATGGTGGAAGCACCATTTCTTGCAATGGTGCATTGGTTTGGAATCATGACTGTGTAGTTTTTATATATAAATTATAGTAGTTATAAAAGAATGCATTCGCTACTTTGTATCAATAGTGGAAAGCCTGTTTTGCCTTTGTATAAATTGTTGTCTGTAATTTAAATTTTGTTTTGGGTTTCTTAATAGAGTTGATTTGGCTTTAGAGCTACGCCATTGTTGGAAATGGCACTCTTTCCTATTCACGTCTGTGTAATGTAATGGTGAATTATTGATTCATGATGATTCGTGGTGTTGTTTACTTACCTATACATTATCTTGGGAATGGCTGTGAACTGTGGTGTTTAACCTTGTGAAAGGGATTTCGTTGCTATGTCTCTCGTCCATGAGCCTCGAAATGATTACAGTGTATAAAATGGGTTTATACCACTGTGTGGAAATGTTTGAATATGATTTACAACATGTATACTTTGTTGGTGTTTAATATATGGAAATGTTGACAGGGAAACAATTTCATGTTAGGGTTATTCCTTCTTTCATTTTAAATGTTGATAGAGTGGTCTGTGTGGAATAATTTTAAGCTATTACAACGTTGATAAAAATATTGCGAATTGAACCTTATGGGATTCGATGTTGGTTATGGTTGGAAAAATAACCTTGGTTTTTAAACAATCAGCTCACAGGATTCGATCCTGTAACCTTTTGATTTATACGATATATGTTAATGTATTTGGTATTAGGTTATGGTTGATTTCTTATATTATAATCTCTTGAGAGATATGATTTTGATAATGTATTTTGTATTAGGTTATAAAGTATATAGTGTGATTATGAAATATGAGGCACTCGTGCCTACAAACCTTAGAGGTCTCGATAGCTTAGCTTGGCATTCGATGTTTTTGTTTATAAAATGGAAATGATTTGTGATAGTTCGTTTTTATGATATTTTATTTAAAGTGTTAGCAATTTATATTTTAAGTTATAATTTTCTGCACAGAGATTAGGCTATGATTATATATAATAGTTTAGCTTATTATAAATAATATAAACCTGCTGGGAATATGAAGTCTTCTAGCAGATATGAGATACAGGCTTGTTTTTAAATACTTCTAGGTTTTGAACTTGAATTTATAGTGATGAACTAAATTGCAAAAATGAAATAAAAACCAAACCCTCCTATAGATAGCACTAAAGGTTCTTAATCCATCATGAATACAATTTATTATAATAGCATGTTTAAAAGAAAAATATAACCTAACCATTGATAAAAGAAATACATCTTCTAATACATCTTATGGAATAAAATAAAACATCCCCAAGCCTCTCTTTGGATTGGGTTTCTATAGGTAGAATTTTCAGTCAAAGGGGAAGTCAAATCAAGAATCATTTGATATATTGAATTAACCCTTTTTATTTAATTTGAGAAATTTTAATATTTAACTTAGGAGCTTTTGACTAGTTCATATTTGGACTCTTGTAGGTATTTTAATATTTAATTATCATTAGTAAAAATAGTAACATATGGACCCTTTCTTTATTTCTTATAGCTGTTAGTATTATTACTATGCTTACTCTTTATATATATCATGTACAAATTATATACTTTGTGAGACACAGAAACTCGAAATTTCATTTAATCACTTAAAAATAATTAAGATGAGATTAGTGTTTTATCTGAGTCGTTTTTACTCGACATAATTAATTCTTTTCAGTAACTCCCAATGCTTATCTAGATCCCATGCTCAACGCTAAAAATAGGGAGTTACAAACTTAGTGCAATTCTAAAGCTCTTCGCTCAACATTAATGCTAGGATGTACTTATAGGATACACCTAGGGATACAATGGCCAAGGATTCAATGTTCCAAATATTATGCCCAACATCAACTTGGAAGGCTCCAGGGATTATGCCCCACACTTCTAATTTTATATTTTCATGTGCTTCAGAGCTTCATGCTCAACACAAATGTTTCATAACTGATGTGTTCCAGAGCTTCTCGCTCAACACAAATATAAATACTCATGTTCTCGAGAGATTCTCACTCAACACAAAACATCAAATACCCATGTGCTCTAGATCTCCTCGCTCAACATAAAACATCTCATCGATTATGTGCTTTAGGGTCCACACCCAACATATATAAAAAATATGCAATTGGATTACGCCCAATATATCAAACAATCATCATGTTCATATGCAGTGGGGTCTTAAACCCAATATACCTATTAAACATCAAAGTAACATCATAATCAGTGGGACTTATTCCCATAAGTGTTAGGTAAAAATTCAAGATATTACATAATGACATCACTTAAACACGTCATCATCCACCAGGAAAGAAAGTAGAGGGAAAAACATATTATAAAACTTAGGTTCGGTACACAACCAAGTATTACTCCGCATAAGTTTAAATAATGTCCTTGGATTGTAGTATCTTATTAGCCTACATTTTTTTTTATGATTTTTAGGGACATTACATATTGTATGTTTGAATGTTGGATACCCAATTTATGCATGTGTTTGTAATTATTTTGAACATGCTTGTGCATAAGTACATTAAGCATGTTGATGCTTATTTCTATGATGCCATGTTGTAGCCAGAGAAAACCTGGGTTGGATGATCATGGCAATTTATCCTACTCGATTTTGACCGAGGTGTATGAATATGTATATTTGGTGATTGATTGGTTGAATTTGTTAATGTTTTTTTTTTAAATTTATTTCCTAAAGTAAATGATTCAATATCACGGTAATTTATGAAGGATTTACTCATGTATTCTACTTTAGAGTACTATCAAAGTTGTTCAGCAGGTCCAACAGGTGTTGGAAAATGAATAAGTTGTATATGCATGTACTAAACACACTTTAAATTTCTTATTAAATAATTATTTTCATGTTATTATGCTTAGTTAGGATCATAATCCTTTGGCTGGATATGAATTACAAAATGGTGAATTTAGCTGAGTTTTCTAGTTCTGCTAAGATATGGATTACTGAATAGTACCTTAATTACAGACTGGTATCGACTTGTCTGTAAGATAGAGTGCCCCCTATCATGTCAATTAATTGTGAATAATGTGAATAGCATGGTTGTGTTAATTAATAAAAATAGCTTAGAAATGTTCAATTTGACCCTATAAACACCTTAGTGAAGGTTGAGATCTCCGCATAGGTTAGCAAGGTTTGAATTACCCTTTTCCTGCCACAATGAAAAACACTTGGAGAGAGGTAACTCCCAAGGGACTGATTTTATAGAGAAGGAGAACCTCCTTGGTGTTGTACATAGATGGTGTTGACTGGGTCAGACTTGCTCATACTTTGAGGTGCCTACAATTCTATGTTTGAGGTCACTAGTTGGAAAATATCATTTCCTTTACCCACTATTGGTAGCTTATGCTTGGATTGTATTTTAAGTCTAATGGTAGATGACCATATTGGAAAACTAGCTAAATTCTTTGGATGGTCCTCAACTTGAGTTCATTTGTGTAAGAATGGTATTATTTTATGCAATATTGGAATGGTTTTAGTTAATGGTAATTAATCTAATGCTAAAGTTGCATATTTGAAATTGTTCATGCAATATTAAATGTATAAGGAGCTCCATAACAACATTGAGTGTTCTAATTTAGATAAATGTTAATTCTTTAGAGAATCGTGTGCTCAGATGTTTCAATGCAAGTCTAAATGTTTGGGTTCTTGTTCACTATGTTTGTGTAAGCTATAAATGGATCGTTAATGCTTTCATACTTATAGAAACTTATGAAAATTTAAATCTAAGATTATGTTTCTAATTGAGATAAGATGTTATATGATTATAAAGTGTTGGTTGTTGTTATTTGGTAATGTTGTTAATTGGTTATAACTTGTTACCGGTTGTTAACTGAAGTTATCTGATATGATTTATTCATCTAATACTACTACCTGTAAGTGATGCAGAAAATGAAACTGCAAAACTAAAACTTTGAATGCATAGAAAGAGATTGCATTAATAGAGTTCTTTTCAAACGTCCAAAAAATTTACACCATGTTTGGTTGAAAAATGTAGCACCTATAAAGAAACTAAAAATTTGGTTCAAGCCACGGGGAAAAGGGAGTAATCTTTACGCTAACCTCGATTTAATATTGAAAACAACTTTTACAAGAGTGAATACTTAGAAAATGTTTTTTACTTTGGAAATATACTTAAGCTAAAAGTCCATTCGACATGGCACACACCTAAAAGGATTAGGCACATTTTTGGTGTTCTGTTGTGTCATGGTTGATGACATTTATTACACCTTAAGGGAATGGATGCATTCCCGATGTTTCAAGTGCTAAGAATTCATTTGTGTAAAATAATATGTTTTTAATTTATGATAATACATTATGATAAATGTATGTTATTTACATCATGATACTAATGAATGATGTTACTTATTGTGCATCAAGTAGGTATACAAGCAAAGGTAAAGAAGAGGAATATGGTAATCAAATCATTTTCATTTTGAATCAAGGGACCAAATATAAAGGTTTTGATACAAATTCAGTCGACAGGGGTTACCTCTATGTTGACACCCAAATCATCGTGATCTCCCTGAGCACCGTCCCAGACAGGTTTTACATCGTTTGGAAACACCCACAGAGCGGATGAAGTCTCACCCGAGATGTTCGAGGGAGAGCTGATGGCACCAAGTTTCCTCTGAAGGAAGAATGACAATGTGCATATACTTATCAACTTAGTGCAGCATTAATCAACCAATCTAATGATTCAACTCAAGTGTTAACAGAACCATACCACAAGTTTCTGAATGAAGAAGGACAATGTGCTTATACTTATCAACTTAGTGCAGCGTTAATCAACTAATCTAATCATTCAAATCATGTGTTAATAGAACCATATCATCATTCAACAGATCACATTATCAGAACTACAATAAACATATTGGTGCGCAAACATATCTAAGAGAATAACATCATTTAAATTAGGGAAACATCACATCATTTACATATCCATTTTGCAAATACACATTGCATTCATAATTGAGTCGCAGAAGACAGTAAAACAAGAAAAAATAAAAGGACGCAATGCTTCTTCTCAACATCTGTCATGTCATATTAACCCTCGCACAAAACCAAAGATTCTCCAAAATAGTTTTTTAGTACACAGATAAGCAAATCTCAATTCATGTGCAGATGTTACATAACATGCAAAAACTTAGCTCTCAAGATTCTCTGACCATCTCTCCAGTGTAATCTTCTATAGTCATATGCCCAGTGTTTTTCAAGTGTTTTCATGTCATATTAACCCTTATTTTGGTTTTGGCTTGAGTTGAATTGGGAGTGAAAATGGGAGTTGAGCTTGCTTGATAAACCTAGTGTTTGCAGGAGCCTCACAGATAGAGCTAGAGGGATGGATTTCTTCTTTACACCTCTTGAATAGCACTAGAAGGGAAGGCATAGCCTGAGGGACTGTGTAGCAGAGAAGGGGATGATTCCTTGTGTTGGGTGTGTGTGGATGTTTTAGAAGTAAGGCTAGTTTTGGTGCAGGTGTCCATAGCTCTTGGATTGAGCTCACTAGCTTAGCAGCCAACCTTTCCAGCTCCTTGTTAGCCCAATAAACCCAACTGTGTTGGCTTGGATAAGTTGTGTATCCTTTGCTACATGTGAGTCTGCTAGTTTCCCCTTATTCCTTGTGGAATCATGCCCAGCTTAGGGGTGGCAGTGTTGCTGAGTGATTGATGAGCACACGGGCCTATGGTTGGGTGGAACGTTGCAACGGTGTAGCTGGTTGCAGAATGAGCTTCTTCTAAGATAAGTATTCTTATGTTTAAATCCTTGCAACTATGTTTGTTTTATAAATCCATATGAACATGTTAAATTCTGTGAATGAATGAGATTGCTTCCATTGTTTGATCATCATTTACGCATCTGTGTATGTTTAAGTTTAATGCATTTTATTTTATGTTCATGGGGCTAGATTACCTCAAATGTTAGCAGTTAGTTGCTTCCTGTCTGCCTAGTAGAGGGTTGGGGACATTACATATTGGTATCAGAGCTTTAAGTTTTAGTATTGGGCCTCTATGGGCCATGAGGAGAAGTTAACAGAGGCTAGAATCAACCTCTATGGGTTTTCAGCAGATAGGAGAAAATTCCAAAATTTCCCTGAAGTATTAAAATTGACTAAGTGTTAAAGGGAAATCTCCCTTTTTCAGCTGATTTGGCCGGAATAGAGTCACAATAGTGGTAGTGTTGGCTAGAGGCAAACCGCTATGGTGATGGTTATGTCGTCGGAAGGGAGTCGATACGTCAGCAAGAAGCGACGGATGGAAGATTAAAATAGAGTCGCTACGTAGCAAGAAGAAGCTGCAATTAGAGCCGCTATGCAGTGAGTGTAAGTTTGACTCAGAGCCGATGTGTGGTGGAAGTTGGATTTTTGGTTGCAAAATAAAAAATTTGGAAATTTTTCTAAGTGTGTAGTCAGCGACTGAAAGACAAAGAGCGAGCTGACAAAGCGGCTGGAAACCAAAATTCGAGCCGCAACGGCAGTGGACGAATGAAAAGAATCATGCCGACGGCGGCGGCAGAAAGTTGATGATCGAGCCACTACGACAGATGAAAATTAGAGTTTGAGCTTAAATGGCAACTGGCAGAAAATGAAGTTCGAGCCGACGCGTGACAAAGAAAAGATGGGAACGGAGCCGATATAGTGGTGGCTAGAAAATGAAGAACGAGCTGCAATGGCGGTTGGAAACTAGAAATCAAGCCGCTATGGCGGCGAAAGGAAAAAGAAGTTTAAGATGCTATGGTGGCGGGTGGAAAACAAGGATTGAGTCGCTATAGCGGGTGAAAGTCAAAAAAATTTCACTATAGCGGGTGGAAGTAAAAAATATTTTTGATGCAGCGAGTGAAAATTTTGAAATTTTTTTCGAAACAGAGAATTTCAATAGGGTTTTTCAGTGGGATTTTAGGGGCCCAAAAAATGAAAAATGGCAGCCTGTTTATGCACGAGATTGCACGAAATCAATGTATTTACAAAAAAAAAAAAAAAACTAGGGTGCTGCCCTCAACCCACCCTGCAGTGGAGCACAAGTGCCCCCTTGTGCTCTAGTCATTCCCATGAGACAGTTGCTCTTTGTGAAAAGAAAATTCTATGATTTGACAAGTTGTCAATATATGATATTTCCAATGCAGGTAAGTAATGCATGATTCATGTGAATGTATGCATCTAACAATTGTGTTATTAACACATTTTGCAGACTCATAGTCACCTTCAAAGGAAATATTCTAGATAGTGCAGTTCGGTAAAGTGAATTGTGGTTTCTCCATGAGAACCTACATCATGAATGATGCACAGGATCCCTATGAACATGAGGAAGATGTTATGGGAGAAAGAATTCAAGTTGGAAATGCTAAGACAGAGTCTAATGGGAGGAGATTTCAAGAGACTCCCCCAGATTTTGCAGCCACCATGAGAAGCCTAAGGGTGGAGATGCACAGTTATAGGGAAGATAATGAAATATTGGTTAAGGGTCATGAGGAGCAGAATCAACTAAATTCAGTCATGCGGCAAAGTTAGATCGAAATCCAGAGGCAGATGAACTCTGGGGACCAAAAATTAAGACCAGAAGGTAGTGAGAACAGTACTAGAAGAAGGAAGATATCTCCTAGTGACTCATCTGACTCAGAAAGATCCACTAGTGGTTCACCTTCTTCTTCTCAAAAGAATGGGAGGAAGAGGCGTTACAAGAACCATTCATGTGATGAATTTAATAAGGCAAGGCCTCCTACCTTTAATGGTGAGATAAATAATGGACAAGAAGATGAAGGTTGGCTTCTTGGGATGAGAAAATATTTCCAAGTCCAAGACTATTAAGGAAATATGAAGGCTAGGGTATCCATATTCAATTTGATTGGAAGAGCATCGATATGGTGGGATCACTTTGGGAAGGTAAAGAATATCAATGAAAAAGCTATGCAAATAAGCATAGGGTGAATATATATTTCAGTGTTGGGGATCACGTAAACCTTAGAGTGAGGTAAAAGAAGAGTTCCTTGAATCTTGGAAGTTGTGCCAAGCTATCACCTAGATATTGGGGGCCATTTGAAGTGCTTGAAAGAATAGGGCTAGTTTCATATAGACTTGCATTTCCTGCTAGCACTAGAGCTCATAATGTTTTTCATGTTTCTTTGCTTAAGAAATATGTACATGATCATAACCATGTGATAAATTGGGATGTGAGTCAGGTGGAACCCAAGGGGGAGTTCCAAATCGAGCCAATGCACATCATTGACAGGAAAGTCACAATGCTCTGAAACCGAGCCATTGGGTAGGTAAACGTACAATGGGAGCACTACGTTCCTGAAGAGGCTATGTGGGAGCTAGAGGATGCCATGCGATTGGCACATCCATTTTTGTTCAACTCTGTGGAGCACTGAGGTGATGCCAGTGTAGCATTTTTTTTCCAGTATTGTAAATCATTGAGGACAGTGCTATTGAAGGGGGAGGGGAATTTTACATCTCGGTTTTGACCCGTTTTGCATTAAATGTATATGATGTATATATTGTAATTAATCATGGTGTGGAGATATAAGCAAAATCCCCAACATTGATTTAACATTACATGTTTGGTGATTAAAATGGATACTGATGGTATTTTTTGCTAGCCAGGCACATTATAAATTGGACATCATGTAAGTATGCATTTTAATTAAAAATACCCCCAACCATCTATGTCAATGCAACAATAATGAGAAGGGGCATGATTTCCTAAGGATAGGGGGGGGGGGAGTATTCAAAACCTTTGGGCTAGTGGGGAAAAGCCAAATGTCTTAGGGAGAACCCATCAAACTTTCAACTACCTTTCTTGTCTCATTCACCCAATCATTTATTACTACCAGAAATTGGTTGGGTTGTTTATTGCAAGGGATCACAACTATCTCCTACTTCTTCTATTCAATAAATCAATAATTTATACTGCTTTCATTACATTGTCTTTTGGTTCTTTCTCCATCTTCTTTGTTTATTCCTTAGTTGATTTCTAGATCACAAGTTCATCTTGAATAGCCTCATAGTAATTTCATTTCCTCATAAATGTTTGAGATATTTTGTCCCACAAGTCCAAGATTGTTCTTCTAATTAATTTCCCTCCTTCAGTATCTAGCTCAATATTTTTTTCTGACTTATAAGCTCATCATATTCCTTTTCATCATCTTCAATAGCATCCTCTTTGGTATTGATTCCCCCCTCTAACTTCAATATTTTTTCATCCTTCTTGCTTATCTCTAATTCCAACTCCTTTATTTTAATATATGCATCCTCTTCTAATGGTGTTGGTGGTTGATATGTATTGTCTTCTTCCATGAAGTCAAGCACCTCTTTGTTTTCTAGTTACTTCTTAGGTTCCTTTACACTTTTATTTTCTTCTTATGTTGTACATGTAATCTCTTCTTGCACTTCTAAAACTAATTTGTGTACACATACACTAGCACTAATAGAGGTCTTTTGAAGATTTGAGAATATTTTCATATGCAAAAAATTTAATGTCTTCTCTCTCTCCTCTAATAGTTACTTATAGTATACATATCTAGCATATATTTTATCTTTCTCTTTTTTCACTTGTATAATTTCAGTAGTTTGAACTAGATGTACATTAGGCATTTTCAGCTTTTTTTAGATTAGATATCTTATTATCCTTTATAGCTATCAAGTCCTTAAATATGATCCATCTGTAACGTCCCCAACCCTCTACTTGACGGAGAGGACGCTACTAACAACTAACATTGCGGGTAATCTAGCCCCGTGAACATAAAATAAAATGCATTGAAATTAAATATACATAGATGCATAAATGATCATCAAACATCGGAAACAATATCATTCATTCACAACATTTAACATGTTCATATGGATTTATAAAACAAACACAGTTGCAAGGATTTAAACACAAGAATACTTATCTTAGAAGAAGCTCGTCCCGCAACCAGCTACGTCGTTGCAACGTTCCACCCAACCATAGGCTCGTGTGCTCATCAATCACTCAGCAACACTGCCACCCTCGAGCTGGGCATGATTCCACAAGGAATAAGGGGAAACTAGGAGGCTCACATGTAGCAAAGGATACACAACTCAGCCAAGCCAACATAGTTGGCTTTATCAAGCTAACAGGGAGTTGGAAAGGTTGGCTGCTAATCTAGAGAGCTCAATCCAAGAGCTATGGATACATGCACCAGAACTAGCCTGACTTATAAAACACCCACACACACCCAACACAAGGAAGCATCCCCTTCTCTGCTACACAGTCCCTCGGGCTATGCCTTCCCTTCCAGTGCTATTCAGGGGGTGTAAAGAAGAAATCCATCCCTCTAGCTATATCTGTGAGGCTCTTGCACACACTAGGTTTATCAAGAAAGCTCAACTCCCATTTCCAGTCCCAATTCAACTCAATCCAAAGCCAAAATATGCACCCACAACACAATACAATTTCTAGGTTGGAGGAAAAAGTAGTTCCAAGAACAAAACGAATTTCCAGAATGGGTAATAATGGCCTTTTAGTAGCAATTCGATTTCTAGGGACATTTTGGCCCTAACATGGCCAAAATGGGCTCAATCACACCCAAAATTGTGGGTCTCCTCTCCCACTAACTGGGAATTTCTAGAAAAATGATTTCCATCTTGGAAATAATGGAGAAAATGCAGCAAAATGTGGGGAAGGAAACTTAGCCACTAATAATCACCAAAGATGATTTCTCAGCCTAAGCAGAGTGAGGTAACAACAAAAAACATGAATGGTTTCACACAAAGGGAGTTCTGAATGCCCGAGAGAGCTCACGTGAAGGAAAAATGGTGAGGAAAACATGAAAACATGGAAGCATGGTAGAATGGCCTCCCTTTTTGGGTTTTTTCTTGCTCAAGGAGTCAAAACATGTTTCCCAACAACTAATGGCTTCTCTAATTCGAATTTGGGCTGTCATACCTTGCCCATCCGGTATGGGAAGAAGGTAGAATCCTGTTGGACAAAATCAATATTGTTAGAGCATTATTCCACCTCAGTACCATGGACATACACCTAGGACACATTTTCATTAGTATCATGCTAACTATGTTATATGGTCCAAAACTAGGTTGTGTTGGTCAATCTTAGTTCCTTGGTGTTTTGGACTCATAAATGTACCCAAGCACCCTCATTTGATCATTCTGCTAACACATGTGCCCTCATTAATGACTTCTTAGTTCTTGGTGCACTCCTCATCCATTAATACATGGAAACTAGTTGATGAGAGGCACCCATGCATGTATTTGGGGTGTTTTTTACTCTTTTGGACCATTTATTTCTTCCTAGAGCCACTCCCACTCACCCATGCACTCCAACATGCCTATCCTACAATTATTGATATCCTATCATGCTCCATCCATGTTCACACAAGCATCCTTGGTCCTTTGACGTGGTTTGGGAGCTTGTTGGTCCACCTAGGGGGGTTTTGAGGTCCAATCTAAGACTGCCACATGTATGCATCCTAATTTCCTCCAAAGGATAAATTTTTTATCCTATTGTAATATAAACATGTTCCAAAAATATTTACATCTTAGAAAATCATAATAAACTATGTTATTGATACCATTTCTATGTGTTAATTTAACTATTTTCACGGTTTTCCGCATAATTTGTGAGTACTATTAAATTGTGAGGATTCCCTTAGCTACTATATATTGATGTGAATCATATTTTCACATGGTATTAGATATATTTTGAGATTCAAATCAAATCCAGAGTGTTTGATTTTCTATCTAGGATATTTTCTAGAAAAAATCAAGTTTTTGCATTAGAGGTACATCCAATGTTTCTGTCATTCAGTGCATAAGGAATGGATTAGACTCATGTATTTATTACTACATTAAACTATTTTTAATGGAAGGACAAAATGGTTATCCATATCAGGTCAAAAGACCTCTATAGAGTCAACATGGGAACTGATACTAAGCCCAACACCGCTGTGGAAAAATCGAAGTACTTCAACATACTATATGAGGAATTCTGGATGCTTTGTCTTAGTATTTTGAGGGATATTATCTTCCATGTAGATATATTGAAAACACCCAAATAAGTATGGGTCAATCTATACTCATTGTTTGGTAATACTAATGAGATGAGAGGCCACCAACTCAAAAATGAGTTGATCTCATTGAGCCCAACTCACTTTGAGACGACCTAGTATCTCTTCACAAAGTTCAAATCATTGGTAATTGAGCTAAAAAAATGTGGCATTGAGAAGAAATAGGATATAATATTTTCTTTTTCATCCATTCGAATCTAGGGCCTGAGTATTCACTGTTTGTGTCAACATTCCACTCAAGCAAGCTCACATATCAAAATTAGAGGATTCCTTCACTAATAGACTTCATGGAGTCAGTGACTCAAGAACAAGAAAAGTTGGTGAAAAGGGGTACCATCAAATCCACTAAGGATCAAGCCCTTGCTACAGGAGTTTCAAATCCAACCAAAGGCAAGAATAAATTGGAAGATTTGAAGTGGCAAGAGAAGCCCAAATATTCAGATCGGGTTTTGAATCCTAGCAAGGACAAAGAGAAGAAAAAATGCACTTATTGTCACAAAGGTTGACATATAGAGAGTGCATGCATGGATAAAATCATTGACATGATGGAACAACTCTTTAAGAAGAACAACATCCCACTACCAGAAGGCGCAAGGAAGAAATAGGGAGGTTCAATCTCAAAGAATAATGAAATATGTTATGCTTTGGTTGATGGATCTTCAAGCTCTTCTTACTTCATCATTAATTGAGGTGCCTCAAGGCATATGGCTTCAATGCATGATTCCTTTTGATCCCTACTTCCTTACAATTGTCCATCCATCCTCATGGGTGATGATTCATAAATCCAAGCCAAAGGGATTGGAAGGATTGATGTTGAAGATGGGTACTTCAACAATGTGTTGTTTATTCCCGATCTTGAAATGAACCTAGTATCTATCTATCAAATTACACACACAGGTATAGCTAAGAGAGTAACATTTACTCCAAATGATGTGGAGATCTCAGAAATCTCAACAGACCAAGTTGTTGCAGTGGATTTTTCTAATAATTATTCAAGAATTCACAAATTATCTCACTTCCTTTTGCACTCCCAAGGTAATGCGCTCCTGTCACATGCCAATGAGATAAGAAAGTTGTGGCATGAGAGATATGGTCATCCCAACTATAGGTACCTCCAAATACTAAGAAAGGAAATCATGGTTGAAGGGATTCCTACCATCAAGTTTTCCAATGGCACTTGCAAAGGGTGTGCGGTGGGGAAACATGATGAGCGCAAATATGAGGAAGGAAAGGAAAGGAGGGTTGTCCAAGTTCTTGATATGATCCATTCATATATCATGGGTCCTCTTCCCACACACTCATATAGGAATTCAATGTATGTTTTGACTTTCATAGATGATTTCTCAAGGTAATGCTAGGTGTATTTTCTCAAGCTAAAATATGAATTTTTTGGGACTTTCAAAGTGCACAAAACTTTAGTTGAGAATGAATGTGGGAACAAGATAAAGTCTCTTAGGACTGAAAATGGTAATTATTATGTCAACAAGAATTTTTATTAGCTTTGTGAATAATTTTCATCCAAATGCAACATTCTGTGCCCTACACACCACAATAGAATGGTGTTGCAGAGTGTGGGAACAAAGCTCTCAAGGAGATGGCTACATGCATGATGGAAGAAAATAATTTGAATCCTAAGCTATGGTATGAAGCTATCAATTATTTTGCATATGTTCAGAACATATTTCCACACAAAGCATTGGATGACATAACTCCATTTGAGGCTTGGAGTGGTCACAAGTCCAATGTTTCTCATTTTAGGGTTTTTGGCTCAAAGGCTTGGGTTATAATTCCTATCGAGAAGAGAAAGGCATTGAAACATCAAATAAAGGAGTCAATTATGGTTGGATATCCTAAATATGAAAAAGGGATACAAGCTATTTTATCCCTCATCTTAGAAAACATTCATCGAAAGGAGTGTACAGTTCGAAGAAGAGCCCATGCAAGAGATCGAACTAGCTCAAGGGGAATGCTCAAATCCTTCACTCCATGATGATGTAAGTGATTATTCTTCCTCTGATTTTTATGATTCTAATGATGACATGCATTCATATCATGAATCACCCATTTGGACAAAGTGGACTGAGAAAACCATACAAGAAGCCGGTGATCTTGTTGGAGATCCACTAGACTTAGATCTAAATTTTACAATGCCTTCTCTACTTATGAATTGAATATTTGAGATAGATGCTTTATGATGGTTGGATATTATCCTCAAAAATATCAGGAAGCATCACTTGACCCAAGATGGAAAACATCCATTCAAGAAGAGTTCAATTCCTTGCAAGACAATGAGACTTGGGAATTGGTTCCCTTGCCCTCCAAGAGGAAAATAGTGCAATGCAAGTGAGTCTATAGGACCAAAGTGGCAGCTGATTCTTTTGATATCAAGTACAATTCTAGTTTGGCTTCCAAAGGCTTCTCTCAAGTCCAAGGAGTGGACTATAAAGATACATTTGCACCGGTTACAAAGATGGACTCTATCAGGCTAGTTTTAGCCATTGCTGCATCTAAGCATTGAGAGGTTTACCACATGGATGCGAAGAGTTCTTTTATTCACTGTGACGTTTATGAGGAGATATATATGTAGAAGCTTGAAAATTTCATTTATGATCCTTCATTTTTTTGCAGGTTGAATAGGTCTCTCTATGTCCTTAAGAAATCTCCAGGGCTTGGTATGCAAGATGAACAATTTTCTCAGTATCGCTTGGCTTTGAAAGATGCAAATCTGATCCTACTGTATATTTGTAGCATTTTGGTGATTTAATGCAGGTCATAGTACTGCATGTTAATGACCTTTTCTTACAAAGAGAAACTATTGGGTATATTAATTGTCTAATGAAATAAACAACTGAATTCATAAAACATAAATTATCAACCCAATGAAGTCTTTTATTTCAAAGCTACTGTGCAAGATCTATGCAAGTACAATTTATACATGACACTGTTGATCTATTGGTATGAAATCAAAAATCTTTGTAAACTAGACCATGCCTTCTTGAAAATAAATCAAATCTCAAACCTATTCATAAAACCATATTGTAAATCTAAAAACAAAATCAACTCTTATGAAGCAAGATCTAATTACATAAATATGAAAGAAATGTTGTGTTGGCCAATGATCTATTAGAATAAATGAAATTGAATAAAAAAACAATAAATATAACATAGAATGAAAGAAAGAACTAAACAATAAAAAAATTCACACACTTATGATCAACACTACCAGCATCTGCTCAGGGAAGAGGTCCCTTCCTCCACTGAGTAGAGTTGGATCTTTATAATGAAGGTATATAACTCTAGAATTAAGAAATTTCCAGCATGTACTATCAGAATGAAATTATTACAATAGATTATCGATCAAATTCTACAACATAACATTGATTTCTCTCCTATACCCCTCTCCATGAGATTGATTTCATATTTATACATAAAAATCATTCATGAGGACGAGGAACCGAATTCCCAACTTGGAATCTGTTTTAACAAATTTGCTAATTTGAAAACTGACATTAACTGGAAATCTGGGAAAATATCCTCTCGAAGAATGACTCGTATCTCTCACACCGTGGTTGTTTTGGGATATTTTCTCAAGAATCAAGTAGTTGAGTCCATTATTCATAAAACCCATCTCCCGAATTTTCGAGATTCTTCTTCATCTTCCCGAAAATTGAAACCCAAATCAATGTGTTCTTATTTGGAAAGCATTTTTGGTTGAGACCATTTGACCATGAGCTAGAGACTACCATGTTGGACATGAGTACAAATTCAATATCACAAATCCACATAATCAATCTTAGGAATGAAGTCATGTTGTGAATTTCCATGTGTAAGTATGCTAGCATGCCAACTTTGGAAACCTGAACCATGATTGCTACTGCTGCTAATATGAAAAATCACTCCATAAACCATCATTAGTAAAATTATGCATAATAGTCTTCAATTCATCAAAATTAAAGGAAAATAATAATTATGAACCACTAAAGCATCAATGAGACTAATATGGTATTTTTTGAGCTATTAAAACAAATGGATGGAAAATGGGATGATAAATGGACAATAATAGGAAGAAGATGGATGAAATAGTTGTCAATATGTAATGAAAATAGGGACAACTCCGTGACCCAACATCTCCCCCAAAATCAAAATGTTGGATGTCCTCATGCAACCTATCCCCTTCCATTGATCAAGCTTTAAAGAATTATTTGAAATTTGTTGTTATAGTGGAGTATCAACAAGAGAGCGCTAAATTTAGCAGAGTTTCAGCAAATAACCCTAAATTTGGTAGTGTTTCAACAAATAATACTAAATTTGGTAGTGTTTCAGCAAATAGAACATAAAAATTCTAAACCCATTTTCTCCCAAAGTACAAAGTGTATTTTGTTGAAATTTAGCAAGCATGTTCATAATTACCCAATTCCTCTTCACACCAAAAATCATGACAATTCAGTTCATCGATCCGAAGATATAATCAAATAAACAATGTATCAACAAATAAGCCACTACATGTGTTTTAGTCGGTGTTTAAGCAAACTTCCTGAACCAATATCTCACAAAATACAAATTGGGTTTGGCTGAAATTTTGCAAGCAAGTTTTTACTAGTCCAATGCATCTCCACACTGAAAATTCGAGATACCCACATCACGGATTTAGAGAAAAAATCAAATTGGGTGTAGGTGATGATAGTCATTTTTTAGAAACACCTGGAGTATATTTACCTGAAAATTGGTGAGTATATTCCTCTTAACATAATGCTTTTACTCCCCTAAAATCAAATCCATCTATGCCTAGATCTCAAGATATAGGAAAAATGATTGTAGGAGATGATGGCCATTTTCTCGAAAACCATGTATTGGATTGAGCTAAAACTTACTAGAGTTGGTCTTCATGATGTAGTGCTTCTCTCCTCCAAGCTTCATGAAGATCTAGTTTACCAATTGCAAGATATGCTGACTTAAATATCTGCACTTTTGTAGTTTCCAAAGTTGCCATAAAAATGCTCTAATTCTATCAATGAAGAGACCAATACTGCTTTGTAAAAAATGAATCTTAATGCTAAAAATAGTCATTCACTTGTGAAGCATTGATTCAACCCTATTCATAACATGGATGCCTTATTTTTCTGCTAAAAACACAACAATCACTGAAAATGCGACTATTGTAGGATTAATTCTTACCATATCATGGAATGTAGCAACCGCTCCTTTCCCCCAAACTGAAGATTTGACCTTCCCTCAGGTAAAAGATGAGTTTTCAAGTAATTCATCAAATTCCATTTTATCCAATTGAAATATAAATCATTTTGCATTGTATCCATCTCATTTTGTCTCTGGTAACTTGTTTTGTTGAAGCATGTGCAATTGGGAAATCAATTATAGTAGGAAACATAATTTAATGCAGACAATCTTTCACATTGATGAATTTTTAAAGGAACATAACACTCTGAATTGATGAAACAAAAGGGATTCTTATGAGTACAACAATGCACCTCTATATATGATCTTAATGAAGGTGTAAATAGATTTTTCTCATAAAAGGAAAACCTGATAATTGCATTTGAAGTAGAAAATCACAAGTTCTCCTGTAGCAGCTAATACTACCAAATAATTCAAGCATAAAGAGTAGGATTTTAATCAGTGATAAAACATATTGATAATGCTTTGAGGTAAACCTTGTTGCAAACTTTCCTTCTCATGCAAAACATGCATGTTGTTTACTCCAGATATTCCCTAAGGACAAAATTTTGTACTGCTCTAAAATACAACCCTCTTTAATTTGTAGAACAAAATTAAAGACAAATTTTTGAAAACATACAAAAAAAAGGGTTGATCATGGATTATCACAATGCTTATTGCTAAGCATTATGAAAACCTCCTTCAAGGTTGCAAAAGTAGGTTTTTATCTAACTATTATGTTATTATGATCTGCATAAAGTAGAGACCGTGATGACCGACATTATTTCATAAAGAAGAGACAGGAAAATGCAAGCACGCAAGGATCAATAAAATTCAAATCTGATTAAAATCTTCAAGTTCAATCATCTATTGTTCAAACAACAAGTTAACCTACCAAATTTTAATGGAAGAGTTTTGAATGCTCCATGTTTTGGGTTTTTCATCAAATGCTTGAACACATGTATAAAATGATCAACATCCCACATACCATATGATATACCCTCCAATAATCATATTTTGATGTATGTGGATTGCAACCATTTGAATGTATTCTATGTTGAATGACAACGTAGGTATATTTTCTTTTATTTTCCAAGAAAAAATATTTTCTTTGTGAATCACTCACAAAAGAAAATGATCCAAGGCACATATTATGGGAGAACCAAGCTATATGTGTGAATCATCCTTCTCCAAAATAATCATAATGACCATGTTTTCATCAAGAATGCTCATATCTAGATTTGCTATATGTTCTATGTTGCTAACATTATTGTGATTAAACTGTGTTTCTGTTGTTGCTTGAACATGATCATTAGAAATGAAATGCATTATCTATTTTATGGTAGTATATATGTCTTATGTTGTAGGTTTTTCAAGAGTAGGCAAATAATTGTCTTATGATTGGACGTAGAAGGTGTGGGATTGGACTTTAGGTATTTATAGAGAGGAAGAAAATGAAAAATTTGTTCGAAAGGAGTGAAGGATTAGGTTTAATGGGAAAGGATGGGAATGAATGGACAAAAGAGGGTATGGGTATAGTATATAGAGGAATTCTTAGTGGGTTTTCATGAAATATTCCTAATTTTTTGAGAAATAAAAAACTTATGCTATTTTACCTCAACTTTACTTCCATGGAGTCCTTGGTTGGATTGGATGGAATGATGTTGGAGTAATGTAGGTCGATCTTCTACTCACACAGATGTATATGAGAGCTGAAACTAAACTATAAGTTTTAAACCTATGCAGAGAAGCAAAAGCATATTGATTCTTTTAAGCAAAATAGAGATCACAACACATCATTCACACATAAACATGGAGATTTACCCTGGAAACCCTTAACTGGGAAAATCAGAAAACCTTGGAGCCACACCTCCTATTTTCTCTTTATTACATTATGAGATCCTCACAATACAAAATATAGGTATTCCGCAACTTCCAAATACCCTAATCCGTTAACCCGTATTAGAAAAAGACTCCAATCCCTTAACTGGGATTAAGTTACATATTTTTAGACAACCTCTAAAAATAGCCACAAACAACTATAAATAGCCATAAAATCTATAAATAGCCAAGAAAAATTTCTCGCTGCGCTTGCATCGGAAATGGCCTAATGACCATTTCCGTCGAAGTTTCCTTTGGGATCGCCGAGATGCAGCGCTGACATGCACACCTCCCCTCCATACGCACATGCAAAGAATATAACAGATACCTAAATGAGGTTGAATATGTTCTGAACTGTGTTTTGTTAGCTGCATGTAAGACTACTAACTGTTGTAAGAAAATCGAAAAGAACTACACATGATGCTGCAGGTCACTATTGAAACCATGAGATCATATAATATTAAACTGCTACCAAAGTAAGGTACAATTATTTACCATGCGAATGTATGTGCTGAATTTGAGCATGGAAATAAATCGTTGGATTACCGACCATTAATGCATGCCATTAACCAACATGAATAAACTTACCTTTGATGACAGTGAGTTCTAAAGTACCTAAGTGCATCTTGACATGTACAAATGGATTTTTTGGGGTCGAGTCACCTGCAAGAACTGACAATCAAGAGGCATTGATGAATCCACATGATTAACAACAATGAGATCTACCATTGATGTATGTAGATCCCAGGGCACTATGAAATACTTTATTCATGGGTGAGTAGTGAATGGAGTGGAAATTATGGAACTAATTAAATGGAGCATAAGGTAATGGAATGGTAGAGCGAAGAAGGAAATGCATAGGCATATCATGGTGTTGGTGAATGAGGATGATGAGCATAATGCCATCTTAAAAGGATTCTTGACATGTTGAAATTGGACCTGACTTTGGAAACATTGGTATTTCTATGGTTTGCACATGAATCTCTCCATTTTTTTATGTGCTCAATCCATTTTCAAATTGAGAAAAAGTATTCAAAACTCACTCATGCATATCTTAACCTTCTAGCTTCCGAGGACCTACAAAAAACTAGCACTTTCCTACGGTAAAACATGAGATCATGGAAGAAGAGAGATGATCTCTCTCTCTTCATCCAATACTTATAAAAAAATAACAATCAATTACTTGTAAAACAGATCCAAAATGAATGTATAAAATTCAATTTATACTTGTGGGAGAGCAATGGCCAATTAGAATCACTAGCAGTGTTTCGATAATAAATTCTTCGTTCCTTGTACGATTTGAGTGATTACAAAGCTAAATGAAATTAAATTTATAGTTATATTTCCATTATAAATAGGTTTTAAAAATTCCATAATATGATATGTCAAAATTTCTTAGTAACAACATGTAAGACAAGGTGTTTTTTGAATTCCGATCTAGACCAACAGTCACAGTTTTAGAAATAAAATTTTCGTTTGATGATGGATTGATGTGATTCCAATTGGAGGACAAATTAGATTCATGTAGGGATATGCAATAAATACATTTTTGAATCCAATAAGAATGCGTGGGTGAAATAGGCCAATGAGTAGTATAGGAAACCAAGTTTTAAAAATGTTGATTTGTGATAGGAAGTCGATATTTTGGTCATAAGATTTGTGTATGATATCAAAGTTGAGTGATTAAAATTGTGTTGTGAAGTAGATTCATAGGATAATATACCAATGAAACATGTTTTCAAAATATATCCAATAACACATCCAAAAAGTGATTGTCCCAGCTCTGTTCCTAAGCTGCCTGCTTGACACCCGATTAGTACTTTGCCTAAAACTTTTTCGTTTGATGCCTATTCTAAAAAATTCAAATTGGTTTGGAAACTAGATTCAAAGGCTAATTATAAATGAAGCATGTTTGAAAAATAATTCCACTTGGTCTCCAAAAAATGGACTGCCCCGATTGTGTTTCAGTAAAAATTTCAAGCCAATGCCACATAAATCCAATAAATGAAATATGGATCCCAAATAGTGACCTAAATAGATGTGAATGTTTTTTATTATATAAATTTCAAAATAACACACTCCCATACCAAAAATTTCAAGCATTGAGTACCTAGATTGTCTTAAACAGTGTGTTGCAACAGTTGTTCCAACTCTTAAAAATGATATAATGTTGAAATAAAGTCTGTGTATTTTTATGGATCTGTTATATAGAAATGAAAAACTAAAAAAATACCATGATTATCACACAAGTCTCAATATTGAAGTTTTCCACAATCATTGGCTCATTTCCCCATCGATTCTTTGTTCACCAATGCTTCCTTCCTCTTACCAACTTCCTAAAAAAAAGAGATTAGTAATATGGGTGGCTCTTACTACACCATGTGTCCAACAGTTCTTATTCAAAACAAAACGATACTATCTATACATCCTAGATCTAAATGAAAAATTGAATAGGATCTTAGCAATGATTTTCATTTTTCAACCATAATTTTACCTCACTCAGATATTCAAGCAAAGTTCATGTCTAGCGGTGCTAGTAAACTAGTTTTCACAACTATACTTATTGTTATATTTATTATTTTATTTATTTAAAATTTCCTACACTAATTGGAAATAGTAAATTCTTCTCAAGTGTAGGAGAACTTCCAATGGAGACAGTTTCGAAGAAATGACTCAAGTTTGCTCATACTCCCAACAGAAAATAGAAATTTATGAATGCTAGGATATGAGAGATAAACTTGCCTTGAAATGATGGTGCCAATAATTGTTGAAGTATGGAATGATGTTGCAGATTGATGGTAGATTGAAACCAAGCTTCAATATAGTCCTTGTTCCATTGATTTCTCATAGTTGTTACATCATGAATCTCTTTAAAAAATTGAACTTTTTGAATGCATAAGAGATTCAAATCTAGTGACAATGATGTTGAAAGTCCTTCCATTTTTGGTTCTAATCCGTGTTCTTCATCAAATATTATGCGTGTCTTATTGATATTTTCTGCTTGTTGATGAGAACTAGAAGACACTCCATCTGCAAATATTGGACCTATAATATGTTCAGGCCTTGCATGGACTTACTACAATTGTGCACAATCCTTTTGTAGCGGTGTTGGTGAGGTAGAAAAGGAGGGAATTGTAGGAAAAATTTTCAGTTCAAAACTTTAAGAATACTGTACTGCTTTATTATGGTTAGGGTGGAGGGTGGATTGGACAGGAAATTGTGTTGGATACCAAGGAGTTTGATAAGAAGATAGATTTGGTCGATGTAGAGGATTTATTTTGTGAGGATGATCTTGAAGGACTGAGTTGTACTGTTGTAGCATGAGGGAGAGCATCCTTTTAATCATAAGATAGGCCATTCCAACCTTTTGGATAGGGTATTTAAGAGTTAAATTGAGGCTACAACAACTTCCATGGTTTAGAAGTATTCAATGAATGAGTATGAGAGTAAGGAAATGGAGGGATAGAGTTTTGAACCATACATGTAGGCCATGGTTTCCATGATTATTGCAATGAGTTTGCTGCAACTCGTAGATATATTTGATATGTTTCTTTCATCCTGGGTAAGGAGGGGAAATAATCTGTGGAATTCTTCAAGTCACATATGCCACAAATTGTGAGATTGTCCAAAGGACAATCCATTGCAATATGTTTCTTCTAGGACCTAGGGAAAATTGTTTCTTCAAATTCATCATGATTTTCCTTAACATGCAAAACACCCAATTGTGAATTTAGTGAACCATTGATATCAACATTAAAACTTTCAAATAAATTACTGATTTCAACTCCTAAAGCTCCTGTTTTTGCGGCGGATTTCAAAAAACGAGAGGAAGGTTCCTTAGAATTATTACCTATCTTGAAGTTACCTCTTGGATACCTTCTACCTAAATCACAAATATCATCATATTCTAACTGAAATACATCACATGTTCCCATGATATTTAATATTTCTAAAGACTCATCTTGGATTCGTTTAAGTAGTAGTGTTTTCAAGGTCTCTTTCACTAGGTGTCTTTGTTTGGATCTTTGAAGGTTATATTGAAAGAGTTCCATGTGTTCCTCCAGACTCTCTTCTTCTCCTTGTGTCATTTCAAATATTCCTACATTGACCCTTCAATAATATTGGTACCTTTTCAAGAATACATGTTTCATGTCTTCCCAAGTTTGTATGCAATTCCCACCGAGGCTCATGAACCATCAGAGAGATTCTCTTTTTAGAGTAAGGGGAAAAATATTCAACTTTTGATCATTAGTAAAATAATATCCTCTGTAAAGTACTTCAAATTCAAATAAAAATACACCAGGGTCTTCATTTTCCGAAACGTGAAAATTTGGTAGAACATGTGGGGAAATGCCTTGTATTGGTGCCACTCCTTCTGAATCTCTAATAGGGAATTCAAAGGTAAAAATTTATTCATATTTCTTACCTTCCATATCTTCACTAGGTTCTTCATGTGCTATTGTGAGGCTCCTTCTTCAAATGTTCTTGTCAACTTGTTAGGAGAATGGGTGGTGCTTACAACACCACTAAGGGAAATATTAAGATTTACACACCAAAAAGTGAGAATAAAATAAAATTGATTGCAAGGAAATAAAATCCACAGTTGAATCAAATTCAATCAATTGAAAATAAATCATGCAACCTACATGCCCCAACCCTTATGAGGTCGATCCCGTTTCATTATGTTGAACGATGCGTATCTCTTCACTGAGTCCTACCACGCTGCACCTCAAGATCATCATGCATTTACAAAACAATGTCATATTTATTTTTGCACCATTGATAACTTACCCATCAACAACGCCAAAATGTTGGGTAGATTAATTGTCTAATGAAATAAAGAATTGAAATTCCCAAAACATAAAATATCAACCCAATGAAGTCTTTTATTTCAAAGCTATCGTGCAAGATCTATGCAAGTAAAATTTCTATTTGACATTGTTGATCTATTGGCATGAAATCAAAACTCTTTGTAAAATATATCACACCTTCTTGAAAATAAATCAAACCTCAAACCTATTCATAAAACCATATTGAAAATCTAAAACCAAAATCAACTCTTATGAAGCAAGATCTAATTACATAAATTTAAAAGAAATGATATCTTGGCCAATGATCTATAAAAATAAATTAACTTGAATAAAAACAACAATAAATCTAACAATGAATGAAAGGAAGAACTAAACTATAAAAAAAAATTACACACTTACAATCAACACTTCCAGCATCTTCTCACGAGAAGAGGTCCCTTCCTCCACTAAGCAGAGTTGGATCTCCACAAGGAAGGTCTACAACTCCAAAATTAAGAAACTTCTAGCATGTATTATCAGAATGAAATTATTACAACAGATACTGTATCAAATTCTATAGAATAGCATTGTTTTCTATCCTCTCCCCTTCTCCATGAGATTGATTGCATATTTATACATAAAAATCATTCATGAGGATGAGGTACCGAATTCCCAACTTCAAATTTGTTTTAACAAATTTTATAATTTGAAAACCAAGCTTAACTGCAAATATGGGAAATATCCTCTTGAAGAACCACTCGTATATCTCAAAATGTGGTTGTTTGGGGATATTTTCTCACGAGTAAAGTAATTTAGGCCATTTGACTTCATCTACCCGCAAATTGAAACTCAAATCAATGTGTTCTTATCTGGAACACGTTTTTGGTTGAGGCTGTTTGACCATGAGCTGGAATTCACCATGTTGGACATGTGTATGAATTCAATATCACAAATCCACATAATTAATATTAGGAATGAAATCATGTTGTGAATTTTCATGTGGTCGTGTGATAGAATGCCAAATTTGGAGACTTGAACTATGAGTGCTACTGCTGCTAATATGAAAAATCACTCCACAAACCATCATTAGTAAAATTATGCATAATAGTCTTCAATTCATAAAAAAATAAAGTATAATAATCATTTTTAACCACTAAAGCATCAATGAGACTAATATGGTATTTTTCGAGCGGTTACAGCAAGTGGATGGAAAATGGAATGATAAATGAGAAATAATAGGAAGAAGATGAATAAAATACATGTATATAAGTAATTAAAATAGGGGAAAATCTATGAACCAACAACTGCACTTCAAATAAAGGTTCAATTAAATCTTCACTTCACAGTGAATTCTCCATGACTGACCTTGGATTGTTGAAATAATTTCTTGGATTAGAGATTGAGAGAAATGATGCAGAGATCAAGGTCAACCAAACAAAGTATTCTACAGAAATTTTATTAAAGGTCAAAATGGACTAATGTGAGGCAGACAAGTGCCCATCCCTCTCAGGAATAAAACTAGGTGATTTTGGTGCATCTCCATTGGTAGACAACTCATTGTACAAACAACTAGTTGGGAGCTTATTGTATCTTACACACTTTTGACCAGGTTTGGCATATGTTGTAGTTTTTGTTGCAATATATATGAAGGATCCTAATTCTATCCATTGGAAGGATGCAAAAATAATATTTCATTATGTGCAACGAACCAAACACTTCGAGGTACACTATAATGGTGGTTCTCCACTAGAACTAGTTGGATTTACTGATTCTAATTGGGATGGAGATTCCATTAAAAAAATTACACTTCAGGTTATGGATTCATTCTTGCACATGGTTCCATATGCTGGTCAAGCAATAGAAAACACACTATATCTCTTTCATCAGTTGAGGTCAAGTATAGAGGAGCAGCGAATGCAACTACACAATGTGTGTGGTTGCAAGGTAGTATTGGGGAACTTGGTTTTGCATTTTATTCAGCCACAGTCATTTAGTGTGACAATAAAATTGCAATCAATATTTCCACTAATCTAGTGCAAATATAGATTACCAAGAACATTGATATACAAATGCACTACATCAGGATATTGGTGCATGAGCAGGGGATATCGTTGTAGTATTTTCCATATGCAGAGCAAACTACTGGCATCTTCACCAAGAGCTTCACAGAGAATACATTCACCTATTTGAGATCACTTCATGGAGTGGGTGACACATGGTTATGACTTATATTCACTTTCTTATTTTTCTCTATGTCCATTTTAGAGGGGAGGATTTGTTCCCACGAGGTTTTCCTCGTTACCTTGGNGGGGGGGGGGGGGGGGTGGTTAGAGAATTATTCCACCTTATTACCATGGTCATACACCCAGGACACATTTTCATTAGTCTCATGCTTATGTTATATGGTCCAAAACTAGGTTTTGTTGGTCAATCTTGGTTCCTTGGTGTTTTGGACTCATAAATGCACCAAATTTCCCTCATTTTATCATTATAGTTACATATAAACCCTCATTAATGAATTCTTATTCCTTGGTGTGATCCTCATCCCTTAAAACAGGGAAACTGGTTGACTAGGGGCACCCATACATGTATTTGGGATGTTTTTTACTCTTTTAGACCATTTATTGTTGCCTAGGGACACTCACACTCACCCATGCACTCCACCATGCCTATCCTACCCTAATATATGTCTTATCATGCCTCAACGATGTTCACACTGTCATTAATGACCGTTTCAGGTGGTTTCAGAGCTCATTGGTCCACTTGGGGGGGGTTGAGGTCCAATCTAAGCCTGCCACATGTATGCATCCAAATTTACTGCAAAGGATAATTATTTTATCCTAATGTAATACAAAAATTTTCTAGGCATATTTACATGCTGGATAGTCATAATAGATTATGTCATTGATACCATTTCTATGTGTTAATTTCACTCTTTTCACTATTTTCTACATAATTTGTGAGTAATATTGAATTGTGAGGATTTCCTTAGCTCCTACATATTGTTGTGAATCATATTTTCAAAAATACTAATGATATTAGTGCACATATTCTTACAAATAAAATTAAACCATATAAGTTTAACCGTTGCAAAACTTATCTAGGCTTTTTGAAAATACGATGAAGGAAATATTCAACAATGGAATATGGGAATAAAAAATTGGCAAGGAACTTCATGTATATTGATTTTAAGTGGGATAATATTAGGATATTAATTAAATATCCATATATTCAATATTCTTCTTATATAGTTCATTACAATGACCACATGTAATTTTCATGTGTTGGGCACACTAGGGGGTTAGAGGGGGGGCCTCTAGGAACCTCCCTCATGAGTTGCAAGGGAGGAGCCCCTAAGGAAAAAAATTCCAATACATTCTACTATATTTAGTTTCCTTTAGAAACCTTCATATGTATTTCATAAAATAGGAGTGACCGTCAACATTGTATTACAATAGAAGAAAAAATGTAAGTGTTTTTCCAAGTGATAATAAAATATTGAAGCTTTCATTTTTCCATGGTTTTACTTGTGCATAGTAGAGTGTCCACATAAATCTTGTGTTATACTATTAATATTTTTTTCTTCTATTTTAATTGTTATAAATAAAATTCAAAAATACATAATAATTATAATGAGAAATAACACACAATGAATGTTAAAGGTGATTTTACCCCACCTGATATTAGCTTGATTGCCACCAGTTTTTTCTCCTGATGTTGTACTCTTATGTATCCTAGAATGCTATATGTACTTGTAGTAACATGCAGATATTTTCCATTATATTTTACTAATGAGTGGTTGGTTCTTCCACCTAGGTCTTCATTACTCCACTTCTAGGATGGATTTAATGATGTATTTTGGCCATTAGGGGGCATCTGTTATAGCTTATTTTACCCCACCTAGTTGATCACAAATTTATGGAATTCCCTATCCCTCTGTAGACTCTTTGGACCCCATGTACTTATCTTATACTTTTATGTTCCAATATCATCCCCAAAAATTGTCTGTTTATACCTATACGCCACTTTTAAAGCAATACTTGCGTGTATACACAACTTTTGGCCTCAAACCCGTGTACATTGGGATGTGTGCATAAAAACAAAAATTTATCAAGTTTTCCACATATGAGTCTGAATATCTTGTCTCTTGGCCTTCCATATGCCTTGATAATGCATAGATTTGACCCTCCATTACCCCTTTGGAGCACTATATATTGAGCCTCTTCGATACATTGAAGGAGGAGAAATTGAAGAGTAAGGAAACTATAGTCCATTGTTGCCTCATTTTTCTTATACTTGAGTCTACATCCCTTTGTCCCTTGGAGAATAAAGTGTTCTTCCCAATATTTCCTTTGCTTTGTGAGCTTTCGAGAGTTGGAGGATTTAAGTGGCGGAGGCCCAAGTGGAGGACTCAGTTTCTCTGGTTTTCAGAAGTGCCGACAGAGTTTGTCACTATTGTATCTATAATTTATTAATAGAAATATCTTTTCCTGTCCAATTCATGTGCATTTGAATATGAATATTGAATCCATGGATGTATTTACTTGCTTATACATGTTTGATTATATATTCTAGATTAGCTCTAGCACATTTATATATATCATGCTTTCCTTGTTTGCTATTGTTGAGAGAAAATTATAATTGCAATTGCATTGGAAAATATCAAGAGGACACAAGAGGACATTATCGAATGTAAGAATCACATTATCAAGGTATTCGACCATAGTAGCAACTACAACCACAACTGTACAATGAACTAATGAGTCTCTATATGTCATGGGTGTTGTATTTGTAACTTCAGAATGTATTCACTTGTATATTTCATTGGTCCTTGATGTTCCTCTTGGGAGAATCATTAATGTAATCAAGTCATAGAGGTTAAACCTCCTTGTTGATCGTGGGGAAAAGTCCCCATAGTTGTGGGGTACTAGGGTTATTAGACTCTCCTAAAGAAGTCGAAACTAGTAAGTAATTGTCAAGTTGGAAACTAGTATAAATAGAGAGTGAGCCTCTCTATTTGTAACACAAACTCACCCAGCTATAGCACATAGGTGAGAGAGGAGAAGCTCACTTAAGTGAGAGAGAGAGAACAACTGTTGGAGATCATCCTTTTGTATTTGGGTTTTACTGCTACCATTGGTGCTCATTCTATCTCCGAGGAAGTTGCGGGGTTTTCTCCTTTCGGAAAATGGTTTCGCCGAGGAAAATATTTATGTCTATTGTCTCTTGTGATTGATTGTTGTGCATGTTATTCTCTCATATAAGATCCTAGGATCATATTGCTTAAATGATAAAAAAATATAACATGGTATCAGAGCTAACCTGAGAACAAGACACTGTGCAGCTATAGAAGCTAGCGATTAATTTTTTGGTATCCCTCCATAATCCATCAGAAAATGGAGTCTAGGATGACTCTCCATTGAAGGGCACATCTTTCTCTCAAAGCAGAATTTGATTCTGGGCATTTTCAGTTTTTGACCTGTCATTACTGTGGGAAATTAGGGATTTTTATAGAAGAGGGATTTTTGAGTGAGCCCAGAATAGTATTTCTCTCCTCATCAAAATATAAGTTTATAGACCAAGGTCGAAGCTTTTAGTTGAGTAAAATTCTAGGAAAGTCAAACCCTAGTTTGACCCTGGGCCTAAAAACCCCTAAAATACTAAAACTGGTAGTTTTGGTAAATTCGCTATATATCGATATTAAAGAAGGATCAAGAACTAAAATTTTTAGAGGACGAATATGAAATCCTCATGTACCCTGTGTAAAACTTTCAGCCTCATATTCACTGTATTCTTGGGTATATGATTCCTCCAAATTAGGGTTCCAGCCTCTTCCATGATTCATCCCTAAACATGAAACCTAGGGATAACTGCTATATCTCTGGCTAAGAAGGTCCAAATTAAATTTCGTAAGATGTTATAGATAGGTCAAGGATCTTAATTTATATGGTAAAAGTTTCAGACCCCTAAGGTGAAACCGTGACACATGGAAGTCTGTACAAGTTCACTATGTTGAACAGTCCTTAAATACGTCACCTTGGGAAACCTCTCATAAGTCCCAATTGGTAAAAAAAATTCTTCTCAAAACTATGGTTTTAGAAAGAGGGAAGAAGAGGATAACTCAGTGCGAAGTTTTAGACATAGAGGAGCATTAATTTTGGAGATAATGTAGAAACAATATCAGGCATTTCTGCATAAGAAATTGGAAAACTAGGGATTTTTGTTCTAGGAGCTTTTGTCCACTGTTTTCAGAAAAAGAGTACATTGGACAACTCTCCTTGAATATTCCTATATTTATATCCAATCAGAATTTTTATATTCCAAGTTTTTAAAATTAGGGTTTCTCTAACAAACCTTAGATCAACCATATCTGGAACCATAAAACCAACACTGTAGAAGATTAGCTCTAGATCCAGTTTCAACATCTCAAATTCGTAAGATCTAAATACTATGTATTTCCATTTGAGATTCTTAGTTAATATGTCTCATCACACCAAGCTTGATGAAAATATTTAAGGAGATGAAAACTTCCAAGCATGGAAGTATAGGATCTCACTGGTTGTTGAAGAAAATTAATTGGACTCCTACATAACTAGAGAAGTTCCAGTTCCAGAGGGAGATGAGGCTAAGGCCTTACAAAATAAGAACTTAGTCAAGGCCAAGATGATCATTGTTGATTTAATCAAGAATCACCTTATACCATAAGTGTCTTCCCTAAAGACACCTAAGGATATGTTTGATTCCTTGACCAAGCTATTTGAAGTGAAGAACATAAATCAAAAGATGACTTCGAGAAACCAATTGAAGAATGTAAAGATACAGAATGCAGAGACCATACAATCATACTTTACAAGGGTCTCTCAAATCAAAGAACAACTTGAAGCTGTGGATGAAGAAGTAGAGAATGTATAAATTGTGATAACTACATTGAATGTCCTCCCAGGATCATGGGATTCATTCATTCAAGGAATGTGTGCCAAAAGGAAGTGATTACCTTCAGTAGACTCTAGGAATAGTGCACACAAGAAGAATATCGACTCATAATAAGAGAAGAGAAGATGGGAGCAACTGAAGATCCAACGCTCACGATTCAAAGAAGATCCCTCAAGCGATGAGGAATATGAAGAACTCAATTATTTAAGAACCTCTTACCCATATTAGCATTTGGATAAGAAATGGTGTTGTTATGAATGAAGAAGATGATGAAACTGAAAGAAGGATTCTACCCACAAAACAAATAAATATAAGTATTCAATTTTTATTTCATGATATTGTTTTGTTGTGCATTTGTTTATATTCAGTTGATTTGTTATGCATGATAGAATGTTTTCATTAATGACAGTATACTACTAATATGCATGTGATGGGTAAGTAGCTCATGGTGCTATACAACTCTCCATTGCTACTTATCTAGAATGAAACCTCTTTGCTGACATATTGGATTAGTTCAAAATATCAATGATGTCATGGTAGAGATGGAAGGAATCTAGAAAGTTTCCGTGAGATATGGATGAATCTTGTATTGGCTAAAATAGTTGCATGATTATATATTTATGCATAAGAATTTTCCGTTATGAATATGCCTTATGAAATGTTTCTAACCATACAACTGGTGCATTTAACTTGTAGGAAATATCATTTACAATTTCCTACAAGAAAAGAATGACGAGACTTGTTCCGAAGAACAAGTGACGACAGTTCAAGAAATAATCCAAGATGAAAAATAATATGATGATACTTTTAAAGAAAGAAGAGGTATTAGACACATTGCAGTTATGGGACACTGTTGAGTGAAATCATTGATGCAGATTCTTCCAGCTATGAAGAAGTAGCCAAGAATAAAGGGAAGGAGAATACCAGTTCAAGAAGAATGATGTCTAGCATGCGGTATTTGCAAGTTCCATCATACAGTAGATGGAAACATCATGGGATATAAGGCAAGATCCATAGTAGGAGGATTCTCAAGGAAAGAAGGCATAGACTATGAGGATACATTTGCAGGCACTAGAATTTAAGACATGTGGAAATTGAACCCAAGTGATAGAACAACTCCACTCAAAAAATTGCTAATCAAACATGCAACACACAAAGGAGACTGAAATTGGAACATAACATTAATCTGTATTGAATAAGTGTACAATAGCCAACCTTATGAAGTCATAGGCTGCTGCAATAGATAATTACATGAGATATTTGAATGCATAAGGATTCCATTCGAAATAGTAAAAAAATGGGCTTACTAAATCTAGTCAAATCCCCCATAGGTTCATAAAGCAGTTTCCAAATATACCTAGAGGTTCACGAATTGGAAAATTCAAGTAGGCAAAAGAATAAGTGATGGAAAGACAACTCATACATGCTTTTATTAGGAGAAAAGAATGGAGGATGATGAGGGAAAAAAACAAGTCAACTACACCTAGTCTTACTTTCCCTTTTGCCATAAATCTCAATAAAGTAGGCAACTTAGCAAAAAAAGCAGATATGTGCTAGGGAGGATCTGAAATAAAGTAGATATGCTAAATATGGATTCCAGGAGGCTTCCCAAGCACTCCATGACTTAGTTTTATCAAGTTTGACTTCTATGGCATGTGGAAGACAACTTGCATAGAGTGGAATATTGGAAACTAGGCAAATAAGACAAAAATGGATTAATTAATGTCTAAGGTAGGTAGCTATGGGTTGATTATTCTAACATCCCCCCTTAAGCCTGAATTTATGAGTAAATATCAGAAAAATATAGGGCCTAGCAACAAGGCTTAGTCACCCTTTACATACTGCATGTCCTTTTAACCAAGGAAAGAGGCAAAAACCCAGTGGGAAAATCCTCCCTTAAACGTGGATAGTAAAAAAAAATTTGAAAATCTTGTCATCAATCATGCTTCATAGCATGATCAGAAATCCCCAACAGTGATTTTAGATTTCTGAATGTCTTCTCACAAAAAACTTTGGTGAAGATGTCTGCAGCTTGTTCTGAAGATGCACATAAGAGTAGGTGAATGGTGCCATCATGCACAAGCTGTCTGATGTAGTGGATACGGATCTCAATGTGTTTGGTTCTCTGTCTCTGAACTAGATAATTGCAGATTCAAATGGTACTCTGATTATCACAATAGATAATAGTTGAAAACTATGATTCGAAACCACACTCACTAAGTATCCCCTGCAACCATAACATTGAGTTGTTGCATTTACAACTCCTCTTTACTCTGCTTCTGTAGATGAGAGTGCTATGGCACTCTATTTCTTGCTTGACCAGATGATTGGTCCTTCAACAAGAATGAACAAATATCTTGATGTTGAATTTTGATTTGTGTTGTCACCTGCCCAATCACTATCAGTAAACCCAAGCAAATCAAGATCAGATTTAGCCTTGTAGTAGATCCCATGAGTTATTGTTCCTTGAACAAAGTTAAGGATCCTTTTGGCTGCTCTCCAATGGATCTCATGAGGCTGATCCATGTATCTTGAAGCCACACTTACTGCATAATAAATATCAGGTTGAGTGTGTGTAAGGTACAACAAACACCCAATCAACTGCCTATATAGTGTATTATTTACTATAGGAGAAGAACCTGCTTCTTCAAGATTAACTCCTGAAAGGAAGGGAGTCTTGCCTGGCTTGCAATATTTCATGTTGAATTTGTTCAGAAAATATAAAGCATACTTGGACTGATGTATATTTATTCCATGTTGGGATTGAGCAATTTTGAGACCCAAGAATTGGCATAACAACCCCAAATCAGTCATAGAAAATGCATGGTTCATTGCATCCTTCAAGGAGGCAATCACTTTCTTTGAACTTCCTGTAATCAGAAGGTCATCCACATACAAGAATATAATAATCAAAGAACCATGAATCAGCTTCAAACAATCATTAGGATTATACTTGCATCGAACAAAACTCAATGACAGCAGAAAGCCATCAATCTTGGCATACCAAGCCCAAGGGGCTTGCTTGAGCCCATACAATGATTTCTTTAACCTACACACAAAATATGGATTAGAAAAAAACACTTGAGGCTGATTAATGTAAATCTCTTTAGTAATATATCCATTTAGGAAAGCACACTTCACATCCATGTTATGTACCTCCCACTGCTTCGAAGCTGCAATGGCTAAGGCTAGCCTTATGGAGTCCATCTTTGCCACTGGTGCAAAGGTTTCATTGTAGTCAATACGATGTACCTATGAGTAGCCCTTAGCTACCAATATTTCCTTATATTTCAAAGGTGAACCATCAGCAACAAAATTATTTTTGAGAACCCACTTACATTGAACTAGCTTCCTCCCTGGGGGAAGATCAGCCAGTTCCCAAGTGTTGTTCTTCTGGAGTGAGCTGAATTCTTCTTTCATGGCTGTTTTCCATATTGGATCATGTGCTGCATATTCATATGTATATGCATATAATTCAACCATTAGATAGCACTTCTATGCAAACAAAGGGTCTTTCATACACAGGGCACTCTCAAATTGAGATCTAGTCCTCCTAGGATCACTAGGATTTCCAGCTAGTTCCCCAGCTGCATGAATGGTCCTTGCTTCCAATTTTGGTCTTGTAGGACTGTCAAGATCCAAAATTAAATTATCATTATCAAACATATCAGAATCAGCAAACAAATTTGTCTCTTCACTTACATGCAATGGTTCTGGTGGTGAAGAAGACTCTCCAACTTCAACTGCTACTAAAGGCTCTTCTTGGAACTGAACACTCCTTTCAATGAAGGATTTGTTTGTGCTCAAATTGATCAGATTGTACCATTTTGAATCTTAAGAGTACCCAACAAATAGAAACTCTTGTATTTGGGGCTGCAAATCCTTCCTCTTTTCTATTGGAATTCTAGCCCAATCCTTTGAGCCAAAAATCCTGAAATGGGTCACATTTGGCTTGTGCCCACTCCAAGCTTCAAAAGGAGTCATACCATCAAGATGTTTATGAGGCATCATATTATAGATATATGATGCATAGTTTATAGCCTCAGCCCAAAACTTTGGTGGCAAATTCTTAGCCTCCATCATACAGGTTTCCATCTCCTTCAGTGATCTGTTCTTTCTCTCAGCAACACCATTTTGCTGTGGTGTGTAAGGGATTGAATGCTGTATCTGAATACCTACATCTTCACAATATTGAATGAACTCAGAATTGACATACTCACCACCATTGTCAGACATGAGGATCTTAAGTCTCCTCCCATACTGGTTTTCAACCAAATCCTTAAAGACTTTGAAGAGGCCAAAAACTTCAAACTTGTGCTTCAGGAAGTAAACCCAACAATACCTGGAAAATTCATCTATGAAGGTCAATGCATATTTGTCTTGACTCATTGACATATGAGGAAATGGACCAGCAACATCATTGTGGATCAACTCAAGAGGTGCAGAGTTTCTCTCATGACTAGCTCTCTCAAATTTATGCTCTGGGTGTTTTCCTAGGATACAACCTTGACAAACTCCCTTGGGAAATTTAATCTTTAGTAACCCTATGACCATTTATTTTTCACTTAGATCAGAAATATACTTATAGTTAATATGGCCAAATATTTCATGCCAAAGCTTGCTTGCCTCATTAGCATGAATTGGAAGAGCAGAGGGGTTTGAGTAGGGTAGAAAATCTAAAAAATTGTATACCTTCGGAGTGTGATCTACAACTCCTTTTGCATTGAATTTACCATTCAAGATCTCTGTGATCTCAACATCATTAGGGGAGAATATTACCTTCTTTAGAGACCCTGTGTGGGTCATATGATACACTGAAAAGAGGTTAGAGGCAAGACATGGAACATACAATACATTATTGAACTTACCATGGTCAAGATCAATCCTTACTTTCCCCAAACTGTCAGTGAGAGAGTCATCTCCTAGCACTATTGGTGGACCTTTCGACATGTCAAGAGAGGAGAATGCCTCCTTGGTAGAAACCATATGTCTTGAAGCTCTAGAGTCTAGGATGAAGCTAGGTGAGCTTGATGTGCCAGCAACCAAAGCATGTACTCTCTCTCTATTCTTTGAATTTGATCCTCCTTCCCTCTTATTTGAGCAATCAGAAAGGGAGATGTTAATCTTCTCTAGGAGTTGGGTCAAAATGTCAATTTTCTTCTTCATGCATGAGCTTTTAGGATGATAGCCCTTATTGCAGTATGTGCACTTGCTCATTTCTCCTTTGTTCTTCTTCATCTGGAAGTTCTTCTTGGAGTCTTGGGGCTCCTCTTGAGGCTTGTTCTTGTCTCTCTTTTTCTCAGGTGGATTTTTATCTTTCTTCTTGCCTTTTTAATCCACCCTTGAATCTCCAGCAACCAAAGCTTGGTCTTTGGAAGGTTTTATAGTGCCCATCATCACCAATTTATCTTGTTCTTATGTGAGGGATTCCATGAGCTCTACAAGCTTAGGCATCTTCCAAGCTTGAGATGTCAACTTGGTGGCATGGAAGGTCGAAACAAACACTGAATATTTAGGGCCAAGCTTTGAGAGTATGGCCAAAAATAGTTTCTCTTCCTTCTTTTCAATTCCACACTATTTTAGCTGCAAAACAAGGTCTTTAAACATGGAAAAGTAGAGTTGTATGGATTTGAAGCTACTGGGACTCAAAGAGATCAATTCATTATTGATTTGATGTCCTCTCATCTCATCTATATTACCTAAAATCTCTACAATATTCTCCCAAACTTCATTAGGTGATTTCAATCCATCAAGATGGAAGAGGAGGTCTCTGGATATGCTCAGACACATAAGGCCATAGGCCTCATCCATCCTGTTGTGCCATTTAATTTTATCTATAGCTACATTGGGCTCTGCCTCAGTTGCCATAGTCACCTTATAGATACCTTTCGCTCTCAACAGTATCTCCATCTCTGCTTTCCATGCAAAGAAATTAAATGGAGTCAAGATGATCTTCTGAGATTGATCCATAGCTCAGAAACTGTGCTCTTCAGTCAGCAGATTGTTCCCAATCAAGATGTCAAACTTGCAATAGAAATATGAAAGGATATAAATCAATATACAAAGGCTTTGATACCATGTGGAAATTGAACCCAAGTGATATAACAATTGCACTCACAAAATTGCTAATCAAACATGCGAATTTACACACAAAGGAGACTGAAATTGGAGCATAACACTAATTTGTATTGAATAAGTGTACAATATCCAACCTTATGAAGTCATAGGCTGCTGAAATATATAATTACATGAGACATTCAAATGCATAAGGATGCCATTCAAAATAGTCAAAAAGTAGGCTTACTAAATCTAGTCAAATCCCCCATAGGTGCATAAAGCAGTTTCCAAATCTACCTAGAGGCTCACGAATTGGCAAAGTCAAGTAGGCAAGTTAATAAGTGATGGAAATAAAACTCATAAATGCTTTTATTAGGAGAAAATAATGGAGGATGATGAGGGAAAAAAACAAGTCAACTACACCTAGTCTTACTTTCCCTTTTGCCATAAATCTCAATAAAGAAGGCAACTTAGCAGAAAAAGCAGATATGCACTAGGGAGGATCTGGAATAAAGTAGATATGATAAATATGGATTCCAAGAGGTTTCCCAAGTGATCCATGACTCAGTTTTATCAATTTTGACTTCTATGGCATGTGGAAGACAACTTGCATAGAGTGGAATATTGGAAACTAGGAAAATAAGACAAAACTGGATTAATTAATGTCTAAGGTAGGTAACTATGGGTTGATTATTCTAACAAGACACATGACAGGAATACTCATGTGTGCAAATTAAATATTTCCTTGTATGAGCTCATAAGGAACCCATGGGATAACTATGGGTTGATTATTCTAACAAGACACATGACAGGAATACTCATGTGTGCAAATTAAATATTTCCTTTTATGAGCTCAGAAGGAACCCATGGGATAACACATACATGAGGATATTGAAGATCACCTAGAGTGATGAAGATCTTAACCTTTGCTACAACTTTGAAGATGAAAGCCTATAGAGGATGAAAAGCTCATTGATGGGTGCGAGAAGAAATTTTGGAAAGGCTCAAGATAGAGGATCTTGGTATCCAATGACCCTAGATGGATACATAGAATATTAGTAACAAAGGAAGCTACTTGTCACTCCAGAACAGAATGTTTCAATACATAGAGTACGAAAGGCAGAGGGAGAATGATGCTCCACTTCAGAGGGAGTGACTGCAAAAGATCCTGAGATTCGACATGGTACGACAGGATGGAAAACTTACTGATGTAATTAGGCTTTACTGAGAGTAAAGAGGATTCCAACCTTTACTTAAAGGTTGAAGGAAGAAGACCAGTGATGCTCCTGTTATATGTCGATGACTTGTTCCTGACAGAAAAGAGGAACTCATTAAAGTTGTAAGAAGGAGACTTGCTTTCGAGTTTGAGATGAAGGACTTGGATATGATGCACTACTTTCTAGGAATTGAGGTGTGGCAGAATGTAGATGGAATCTCCCTGGGATAAGGGAAGTATGCAATAGAGATCCTAAAGAGGTTCAAGATGATGGGCTGTGAGGCCATAACCACACCTATGGCATCAAACCTGAAGCTATTGAGTGATGCTTCATCAGAGTCAGTTGATGCTGCGATGTATCATTAGATGATTGGGTCCTTGATGTACCTGACGAATATGAGACCAGATATTTGCTTTGCTATGAACAGATTGAGCCAGCATTAGAGGAAATTTGGGGTCTAAAATAGGCCTTATAAGAAAACACGCCAACAATAAATTTTGTGAGTTGGAATTCAAGAACCAATAGAATTTCAATAAAATGAGTCAGCCATAATGGTTGAATTGACATATTTGTCATAAAAGAAAACTACTTTTTTGTTCGTATTTTCGTCATATCTCGTTGTGTTTTTAGTCAAATTTTAGGTGGGAGAGCTCGTTGGATGCAGAATTTAATTATGCATCCAACGAGTACCCACACTACATACTGTTGATGGACCTCGCTACCCCAAAAACAAGACATTCCTAAAAAAATGTGATGATGACATCACCATCACATTTTTTCAGGTATTTCTTATTTTTGGGGTAGCGGGGTCCATCAAAAGTATGCAGTGTGGGTGCTTGTTAGATGTGGAATTAAATTTTGCATCCAATGAGCTCTCCCAGTTGGAATTTGAGTAAAAACAAAGGGAGATATGTCAAAAATATGAACAAAAAAAGTAGTTTTTTTCATTCTTCCTCCAAAATTAATAACTATTATTTTATTATTTTAACTATTATTTTATTTTTTTAGCTATTATTTTATCATTTTCCTTAGGAGGCCCATTTTAGACCTCAAATTTCCTCTAATGTTCCCAACGGATCCGAGACATGTTCACCTGATGGTTGCAAAGCATGTAGTGAGGTACCTGAAGGGTACAGTTGACTATGGGCTCAAGTATGAATTGAATCAAAAGATTTACCTGGAGGGTTATGTGGATTCAAATTGGGCAGTTCCATTAATAGGAAGATCACTTCGGGGTGTTGCTTCAATATGGGATTGGGTGTGATCTCTTGGTATAGCAGGAAGGAGTCCTACATGGCACTGAGTACAGTCGAGGTAAAATATGTTGCCACTTTCTCGGCTACTAGGGAGAGAGGAGAAATGAAGCTCTAGTTTGTGATACAGATCAAGAGCTCTCGAAAGAGGGATTTCTAGCATAGCTGGTGAGACAGGTTATCTGAGAATAAAATCTTGGCAAAGCTCATAGGTTGCTTAGACGTAAACAATCCTCTAGGTTTTCCTTGGATGTAACTGGTCCTGGAGAAGCTCGTAGGTTATCCTTGGATGTAATCAGCCCTGATGTAATTCTATGCTAGAAATGGCCAATGTGAATTTTGAGTACTTCAGGGAGAAGCTTGGTGTTCTCTAGATCGAGGTTCCCTCCAAGGGGAAGTGATGAGTGCATGAGCGCTTTTGACATGGTGGTAGGATTGGTTCCTCCCATGGTCATATATTGTAAGTGTTTTGCCTTTATGACATAATGGTTGGATCTGTATCTCCCATGGTCAGATGTAATTACTAGGCCTTTTTGACATGGTGGCAGGTTTGGCCTCCCATGGTCAGATGTGAGTGCTGGGCCTTTCTAACATGGTGACAGGTTGGGCCTCCCATGGTCAGATGTTAGTGATGGGTGTGCCTTTATGACATGGATGCTATATGTGTTCCTCCCATGGTTAGATATAAGTGATGAATAAGATGAATACCTACATGGAGGCTAGGCCTAAAACTAGCATGAAAAAGGGTTGGCTCTATAGAACTTTCTGTGATGAGTAGAATTGAGAGATAGCACCATTTGATTGAGATATCAGGAGTAATGATGATGATCCAATGATGATACAGCTTTGGTGATGATCCAGTGATGATCCAACTTTGATGATGATCCAGTGAGAAAGACTTGTGCTGATGAATTATGTCAAGAGAATACCTTCCTAGTTAAGAGCGGGTGTTGATGTATTTGTAACTTCGGAATGTATTCACTTGTATATTTCATATATTGTATTTCATTGGTACCCAATGTTCCTATCAGGAGAATAATTAATGTAATCAAGTCATGTAAAGTCATAGAGGTTAACCCTCCTTGTTGATCGAGGGAAAAGTCCCCATAGTTGTGGGGTACTAGGGTTATTAGACTCTCCTAGAGAAGTCGACCCTGGTAAGTAATTGTCAAGTTGAAAACTAGTATAAATAGAGAGCGAGCCTCTCGATTTGTAACACACAGTCACCCAACTATAGCGCATAGGTGAGAGAGGAGAAGCTCGCTCAAGTGAGAGAGAGAGAACAATTGTTGGAGATCATCCTTTTGTCTTTGGGTTTTACTGCTACCATTGGTGCTCATTCTATCTCTAAGGAAGTCGTGGGGTTTTCTCCTTTATTGTTTCCCTGAGGAAAATATTTATGTCTATTGTCTCTTGTGATTGATTAATGTGCATGTTATTCTCTTAGATAATATCCTAAGATCATATTACTTAAATGATAAAAATCTAACAATGGGAAGTTTTGGAACATCATCATATTTATTCATCATCGATCTCAGTTGGATCATATTTTGCAATCTCAGTATTGTGAATAATGAATCATCTTATGTACGTACTCGATCATCTTCTATCATATTCTGAATTATCTTTTGTAGCATCAGTATGTGAATACTAAATCATCTTCTGGATCATCTTCTTATAGCATCAGTGTGTGGATATTGAATCATCGTCTATCATGTTGGCATATGAATACTGAATCATCTTCTTATAACATCAATATGTGGATATTGGATCATCATCTATTATTTCAGTATATTAATATGGAATCATCTTTTTTATCATATTCTGCAACATTCGTATGTGGATTACTGAGTCATCTTCTGCCATACTAGCATGTGAATGCTAAATCAACTTTTGTGAACATCAATATGTGAATATTGAGACATCATTTTCAACCTCATCATCTGCAACATTAGTGTATAGATACTAAAATATCAACAAAAATATAATTAGCATGTTAGTGCTAAAATCAAAATCATCTGTAATGCTAGATCATTATTTGTATTATCAGCATAGAAATGTTGTAACATCAACATCACCATCGGTATAGAAATATTGAAGCAAACATATCAACAATCATTAGTGTAACAACACTGAAACTATCTCAACAATAAACTGAACAATCATTAGTATAAAAATACTAAAACTATCATCTCATCAATCATCAGTATAACAATACTGAAACTATCTCAACAATCAACTCAAAAATCATCAGTATAACACTACTGAAACTATCATCTCAACAATCATCAGTATAACAATACTAAAGCAAACATCTTAGCAAACATCTCACAATTTATCATTATAACAATACTGAAGCAATCATCTCAACAATAAATAATATAGCAATATTGAAGATACATCTTTCCCTCTAACTATCTCAGAGAAGCATCACGGTGAGTTCTCTGGTAGATCCATATGGGGATTTTTTCTAACTTAATAACCCTTTCGAGCCAACAAGCCTAGTTAGACAGATGCATCTCCCTAGGGACCAAAAAATACTTGCTTGTCTTACTAACCCTTTTGGGCCAACCAATACTAGCCATACATACTAATCCCCCTAGGATTAACAGGCCTCGTATGACTTACTAAAAAGTTTCAGGCCAAACAAGACTATCCAAACTTACCCTCCTCTAGACTGAGCTATGCACCACTACATCCATCTTCCATATACTTTCACTCCCTCTTTTGAGAGAGGTCCATTTGGACTACACCAAGATTGTCTTGAAAGTATTCAAACTCTACACAAGCTAGAGGATTAGTTAACACATCTTCCACTTGTTCCTCTGTAGGAACATACTTGAGCTTTACAGCTCCTTTCTAAACCATATCCCGAATGAAATGAGATCTAAATTCAATGTTATTTGTCTTATCATTAAACGCGATATTTTTTGTCATCTTAATACAAATCTTCTTATCACAAAGGATATCAGTAGCATTTATCTCTGCATAAAAAAGTCTTGCTAACATTTTTCGAAGCCATACTACTTTTCTACATGTTGAACATGCTGCAATGTATTCAGCCTCTATTGCGCTAAGTGCAATACTGGCATGATTTTTACTAAACCAAGAGATCATGCTTGATCCCAGACTAAAGAAACTTCCCAAGGTGATTTTTCTATCTTTGGCACTTCTTCCCCAATTTGAATATGTATATCCATGTAATATGATCTCGCCACTAGATGTATATTTGAGCCCATAATATAAATTTCCCTCTAGATACCTCATTACATGTTTTGCTCCAATAAGGTGAACATGTTTAGGATTCACCGTATACTGACTTAGAGTGTTTACCACAAAACATATATATGGTCTTGTATTGGTTAAGTAAACCAGAGAACCAATAATCTGTCTCTATAAGGTAGCATTAACTACTTCTGAAGCATCATCATGTAATAACTTTAAACTTGTTCTCATCGAAGTAGTCATAGCCTTGCAATCTATCATTCCAAATATTTTTAGGATTTTTACTGCATATTTTCCTTGGTTTAGGAAAATATCATTTGGATACTACCATTCCTAAAGACCACAAAAGTAATGCATCATTCCAAGGTATTTCATCTCGAACTCTACAACAAGCTTATACTTACATTTGATTATGGAAATTGCAATAGCACAAGAGGACACAAGCTGATAGGGATAAAAATTGGTGGCAGTCGATTCGTGTCACCTTCGAACAGAGCACTATTTATCACATCCATTGGTTGGGTTATTAGTTTGACTTTAGGAGCTATACTCATTACTCTGATTTTATCTCCACTAATTGGTTATGCTTCTAGTCCCCATGGAGCCTTTGTCGATTCCTCCTGTGTCACAAAGATGTCCCAGTTTGCATATCGATTCCATGCTACCTGCCTTCAATCACCATTCACCTTATGCTCTTGTTCAAAGGAAGTTGAAGCTTGAGTCAACCATTCCTCAGTTATCTTGACTTTGCATGTCATCCATTTCCAGTACAGTTACTGGTTCATGCACATCTTGTTCGAGTTCTTCCACATTATACAGCGTTGCTAAGAACCTCATATTGGTTGATGGGGGATTCCTTAATTCCATCCTTCTGGCAGATTCCATTCCGTAGACTTCAGATATTTTATTCTGGGATAGGAGCCTAGAGTCATTTGAGTTCCTTGAGACTTACAATCATCAGTGGTAGGTCCTCTTTCCATCGACAGTTTTTGGAATACATCAATGTCCCCCGATCAATGGACTCTTTCAAGTGTTCAACCTCAACACATCTATTCACACTTGTTAGATTGCACTCTTTACCTTGATTCCCATTATCATTATCGGTGGGTTATCTCGCATATGTTAACGATATACATCAATTAATGGTAATCAGACGATGGACAACCATGTTCGACCTCAAAACCTTTATTCACATGGTAGGACATGTACTCATAGCGGTGTGTGTATAAGACCTTCTATCTTGGTGGCATTCCATATATGCTACCTCCTTGATTGTGCCAATATTCATGATATGTCATCTCTCGTGATCAGATTCCAATGTATATCAAATATCTTCATCTATTATGGAGATCTTGATCCATTGTATATTGTACATGGCGATGACCACACATGAAATTTGTATATCATGCCTATTCATGGCCATTGCAGTATTATGTATCTGGGACTGCTATATGTAGTTGTAGTCACATGCAGATATTGTTCATTATATTGTACTAATGAGTGGCTGGTTCTTCCACATGGGTCTTCATTACTCCTCTTCTGGGATGTATTTTATAATGTATTTCAGCCATCATGTTATCCCTCTAACCTCACAAATTAGGGGGCATATGTTATAGTTGATATTACCCTACCTGGTTGATCACACATTTATGGCATTCCATGTCCCTTTGCAGGCTCTTTGGACCCCATGGACTTATATTATAATTTTATGTTCCAATATCATTCCCAAAAATTTCCTATTTATACCTATACGCAACTCTTAAAGAAATATTCACATGTATATGCAACTTTTGACCTCAAACCCACATACATCATGTTGCTGCTGCAACTATTTCCCCAAAAAAAATTTACATTTTTTAGGACCCCCTTTTAAAATCCTAGTTTTTCGAGTCTTAGGCTTTTTGATTTTGAAATCCAATATTTATGGCTTGTTTTATAATGGGAAAAGGTTCAATATTTTGTTTTTTCACTAAGTCAGAAAGGCTCTGTTAAGATTGAATATTGTTCCTAGTCTATGTGTGTTGTTTTTCAAAAAAAAATTGTTTCCTATTACTTTTCAGTTTTGGGTTTGTTTTAAAAGTTTAATAATGTTAAATACATTTTGTTTGGTTTTATAGGTTATAGTTTCTTTAATTTATTTTATTTCATTTTTGAATTTTATTTTTGGATTATTAGGTTTTATATATCTTTTGAAGTCTGAAAATAATTATTTTAAAATTTATTCCAAAGTATACATTTAAGATCTAACCCTAATTTTTGAGCCCTTTGTCAAATATTTTCATGAGGAGATTCCTATAGCACAAATATCACAATCAATGCAATAAAGCGCTGCATGAATCCTAAATCATTGAAAAAAGTGTTAGATTATTGTGGTCGTTGCAGTCGAAGACAATTGAAGATAATGGAAGGTTTTTTAGCCACCTGTTGAAGACATCATAACACATGTTCATAACCCGAGTTCACAATCATTACATATGTATGAAGAGGTGTAAATATCATTGAGAAAATCATCGTCTTGATTGTCACGATTTGTTGTGTAAAGATCGTTGGGAAAATCATGGTCTTGACTGTTAAATTTTTTTTTTGGTTATGAATTTTACTATTACAGAGAAGGAGGTTGAAAATATTTCAAGCTGCCTAAAGGAGTATACAAGACAGGTTACAGTGCAGATGTTAGCACTCCAGGAAACTCCTCTAGGTTGTAGCTCGAGGATGCCTCGTAACTTAAACTATTTTTGGGTTTTTGATATGGATCAAGCCAGATAACCTATGTAATCTCTCACTCTCAAGAAATGCATGAAGCTCACTCAATCACAAGGGATTTTAATTACAATTTGTTCAGTAGTTTGACAAAAAGGTGCAGGGATGGAGAACCCAACAGGGTGGCAGACTCACACACATAACACATGCATATAAATGGCTAAATCCTGCTGAGGATGGTGTTTATAAATCAAATATCACTAAATAACCAATAGGATGACAACTATCAGCCTTTTAATAAATTTGAAAGTTACCTAAATGCACATTCAGGCAATAAACACAGTAAACAGAGAGATGGCTGAACAAATCGCAACAAAAGAGATTATACTTAGAATAAACTAGATGAGACACTTGATAATGGAACAGGCTCATAAATCTCCAGATTCGAACCTTTATTAATCAAATAATCATGGGATTTATAGCCTTTTATAAAATTTACAGATCCTGAAAATCAGATCTGTTTACACAAAAAATAATTGAAAGTGATAGTTTTTCCAGATTAGGGCTTGAAACCTTTGCTAACAATTTGTTTATTTACTATGAAGATCTAGTTCACTGGGTGATATTTTAATGGCTGAAGTGGTCATTGATAATCACCACTGCTGGTATGCTGTGAAATTACCGCCAAAATCCAGTGTATCGATGTCTAACTGAAGTGCCCTGTTTTGTTCAATCCACCTGAAACCTTTTTAACTTTGTTGCCATAGTCGCCGATTAGAAGCATTTTCTTCTATCACATTGGCGCCCCAAGATTGACTGATTCCACAGTTTTGAATCTCCAATTCCCAACTGTTTCTACATTTTACTTCTTATCTCCGTTGTAGTCGATCATGGGATTTTTCTTTTAGCTCGTCGGCGCTCTAAATATCTATTTTTCTGTCGTTGCGATCGTGAAACGAACTAAATTTCATTGTATTGCTGCTGGAAGTTGATTTACGACAAAATAGGGGCATTTAGTCTTCTATGTCGCTGATGGACAGTCTCTCCATTCATCGATGTGTGCGATCCCCTTTGTTTTTCTTTCCAAAACTTTATATGCTTGTCTGTTGGCGATTCTGTTCTGTTTCCATTGGAGGTCCATAGAGGTTTGAATCGGGGCTTTAGTCCTCCGTGCTGATGACACTATGGAGATGTTTCATTGAAAACTCATTGATCCATAGTTTTTATGCCTTTCGATCATCGATGATCCTTTATTGTCGCATTTATCGGGAGCCTTAGTCTGTTTTTCTTCTTCTGTTGTGGCTTCCCATTTCATTTTCTTGCTGAAGGCTAGTGGTTTGGAGTTTAGACTTCTGATTATTGACTTTGGTGGTATTTGGTTCTTCACATCACTAACTTTTCGGAACCTTTCAGCCTTGTCCTGCCGCTACGTAGTCTTCAATTCTTTCGATTGCCGAAGATTTTATCTATTGTCGCACTATCAGAATGATCCTCGTCATCGATTGAAAGCCGTAGTATTTCTTCCTTCCACAGTTGCGGCTTTGCAGTTAACTATTTTTCCGCTGGTTAGTCTTTAGAATCTCCAACGCCAAAGTTTCCATGTACTTGCAGAACCCACGGTTTGTATATCTTCCACCCTTTCAGTTCCTTAGTGAACTATGTTGCCAACTGTTAGTCTTTTAGAGCTCCGACGTGTAGCTTCAGTTCCTCCGATCAGTGATGAGTCCATGTTGTTTGGGAACCCGTGTCTAGTCCTTGATCACCGAAGTTTTTATGTTGTGGCGGAGCCCGTAGTCATTTGGTTTCCCACCATTTCGACTCCTCATTTAACTATCTTGCTGCCAGTTTTAAAGTTTTCAAGTCCCGAACTGATTTCGTCGATGATCAGAACTCAAAACTTCTTACCATAAGAGCTTTCAGCCACTATCTTCTCCATACTTGTGGCGCCTTTGGGAACTAGCTCGCCGATCTATAGTCTTAAAAACCTCCGATGTGTAGTTTTCATTCTGTCTATTCGACAGTGATTTTTTGATTTATCGGTTGCCTTTAATCATTAAATCCTCTATAGTTGCGGAACTTCTAGTCACTGTACTCTCCACAGTTGCGTTGTAATAGAGGACTACACCTCTGATTACTGTCTAAAAATGTTGCGATGGCAGTAATAAGTTTAGTAGTATGCCTAATTGCCGGTGGGGCTTCCTCCTACTATTGATCTTCCATCTTTCAGTGGCTAATGAGATGCTCTGATCCTCGCACAAGCCACCAAAGCTACAACTTTGTGAAATTTTGCGTAAAAAATAGAGGCTTTCAAAACTGTTAGTGATCTTCATATCTTTCATTGCATGATTTAAATCCTTCATACTATAAAAAATAAATTCATTTTATTTTGGGAGATAACATTGGCTCCTACTTAGGGATGGGAACCTCCCTGTGAGGTCCCAAGAACCCATACCAAAATGACTTTCCCTAAAAGTAACTAAGAAACTTAACACTATTATTTATTGTTCCATTGGGCATGGAGTCTTATTCTGAAAGCAAAACAACCTACTATCTACTAATTTACAATCATAAGGCTTCAGAGCCTCAAATAAAATATAGTTTTAGGAACCACCCATTTACGGGGCCATCGAATACCTCTTCACATTCCAGATTCAGCAATTTGAAGGTTTTATTTTCATATACTTGGTCTATAACAAAAGGGCCAATCCATAAAGAGTAAAATTTTCCATGTTTCCCCTTGTCTTGTCTGACAGCATCCCACTTGAGGACCCAATCTCGGAACTGGAAGTTGTCTGCCTTTGCTCTTTCGTCAAACATGTCCTTTATCCGCTGTTGATGAGCCTATGATTTTCCTACCACTTTCTCACTGATCTGCTGTAACTCCACCAAATCCATCATCCTTCTCATCATGTCATTTTGGTTCATCTTCCTCTTCCTGAAAGAACTTTGCCACTGGAAGGGTGAGCTGAATAGGAAAGATGGCCTTAGTGCCATAAACCAACTGGAACAGAGAAGTCCATATGGATCTTTTGTCTGTCACCCTATCAGACCATAAGGAAAACCTAAGCTTTGAATCCTAGCTTCTCTGATTTGTCTCTAGCAATTTCCTAATGATCCAGACTAAGCTTTTGTTGGATGACTTAGCTAGGCCATTTCCTTGTGGGCAATAGGATGTGGAGTGCACCAGTTGAATACCCATTGATTCACACAATTTAACCAATGGCCCATCTTTAAAGGCTTGTGCATTATTAGTTACTAACCTTATAGGGAAACCAAACTTGATGAAGATGTTCTCATATAAGAATCTCATGATGACTTGATGAGTGGCATTTCTGGTGGGTATTGCTTCTATCCATTTGGTAAAGTAGTCAGTGGCTACTAAGATCCATTTATGTTGTCCACTGGAAGATGGATTTATTTCACCTATGAAATCCAGACCCCATTGCTGGAAAGGCCCATTCACTATAACAGGCCTAAGGGGCAAGGATTTGAGCTACTGCTTCCCTACAAATCTTTGACATTGGTCACAGGCCCTTACAAAAGTGCATACATCAGCAAAAAGGACTGGCCAATAATATCCTACTTTTAATATCTTGTGGGTTGTGGTTTTCTAGTAGTGGTGGCATCCATAGGTACTGGAATGAAAGTGATGCATGACCTTCTCTGCTTCCTCTTTATCTAGACATCTTAACAAAATTCCAGACTGATCTTTCCAATACAACAAATTGTCAATTATGCAAAACTTAACAGATTTCAATTTAAGAGCTCGTGCTTGGTTAGGAGTAAGATCGGGAGAAACTTCTAATTTTAGCAAAAATTGAATGATATCTGAGTACCAATCACATGAAGATATGTTCTTGGCTACTGCTGGACTGTTATTCTGATCTTTATTTACTTCTGTTTCAACTGCTACCATAGTTTGCACCTTTGCTGATCTGACATATGTGAAATTCATTCCTAGCAGTTCACAGTTTTCTTTGGCCATGAGTTTGGCCAGAACTAATCGCTTTACCAACTTGGTGGGCTTCACCTCTACATTAAACTCAATGAGTTTGGAAATCCACTTAGCTCTCTTCCCATCAATGTCATGCTGAGTCAAAACATCCTTCACTGCAGCTAAAGGGACATATGCAATGAACTTTGCATGGAGAATGTAGATTCTGAAGTTCTTCAAAGATTTTATGAGGGCATAAGCCTACTTCTCAATTGGGTCATACTTCAGCTCAACATCTCTCACGGTTATGCTGAAGAAAGCAATTGGATGATCAAGACCTTCATCATTCTTTTGTAATAGTACAGCTGCCACCGTGTCATAAGATGCAAAAGAGAAAATGTAAAAACCCTTGGTGTAGTCAGGACTAATCAGGGTTGGGGCCTCCATGATGGATTTCTTAATGTATTCAAAAGAATTTCTTTCCTGATCAGTTCACTTTATCTCTGCATCCTTTTTTAACATGGTTTTTATGTGCTTTACCAGCTCGGAGAAATTTGGAATGAATCTCTTGACAAAGTTCATCTTTCCTAAAAAGGACTGAATGTCTCTTTTTGACCTTGGTATTGATAGCTGGTGAATTGTTTCTACTCTTACTGGATAGATCTTTACACCTTCTCCTGAGACTATGTGGCATAGGAGCTTTCCTTCATTGAGTGCGAACTGGGACTTCTTGGGGTTTAGTGATATTCCATACTTTCTGCACTTCAGAAATACCTTCCTTAAATGCTGCAAGTGATCATGATGGCTGTGAGAGTAAACCATTAATTCATCCAAATATATCAGCACAAATTTATCTTTTATCCCTACAAAAGATAGATCCATAGCTCTCTGAAAAGTATCCCCATCATTCATTATCCCAAATAGCATTTTAGCATACATGAAGGTGCCCCAGGGAGTAGTAAAGGTAGTTTTCTCTTGGTCATTTGGGTTCACAGCAACTTGGTTGTATCCAGAGAAGCCATCAAGGAAGGACATGACCCTGGCCCTCGAGACTCTTTGCAGCAGATGTTCCATCTTGGGTAGTGGATAGTTGTCTTTTTTGGAACATTTGTTCAGGTTTCTAAAATCCACACACAACTTGATTTCTCCAATTTTCTTTCTCACCACTACTAGATTTGCGATACACTTGGAATACCTGATGGGGATTATGACCTGGGATTTGAGGAGTTTGTGGATCTCTTTCTCAATCACTGGTAATAGAAGAGGGCTGATGGGTCTCAGATTCTATTTGAAAGGAATGGTGTCCTTATCCAAAGGAATCCTGTGTTGGATGATGCTGGTGTTATATGTTTTTAGGTCACTATATTCCCATGCAAAGACATCAACAAACTCTTCTATCAAGCTACAATATTCAGACTTCTGTTCAGCAGTCAGCCCAATGGATAGATTTATCAGTTTTGGATGGCTCTGGCTACCTATGTTGTGCTCTTGGATGGCAGGATCTAGCTCCCTTTTGGCAGGCTTGAAAGGGATGTCATTGTGATCAAATAATTCTTCTATTGGTACTAGACCTCGGGGTATGTGGTTGCTGGGAAATTGGACAATATTCTGCTTAGTCACTTTATCTTTTAACTTGAGCTGTTTGGATTCCTCCATGTTAAGGTTTTCCTAGTCTATGTGTATGTCAGAGAACTCATCCACTAACTGAAGGAATTTACTAAGCTCCCCATCATCTTCAAACACCCTCCAAAATTTTACATTATCTGGCAGAGAGGGTCTGTACTTGACCTGAACATCATAGCTGAGCCTAGGGGGTAGAGGGGGAACAAAAAGACTTGCAAAGATATCCAAGGAATCAGCTAGGTGATTCAAATCCATAGGAATATATGACAGTTCAAAAAACATAAAAGAGTCTCTGAGTCTCCATAACTCATCCCTGCAGGCCTTCAATCTGATATTTTTCGTCTGAAAAGTGTTGTTGACCTAATGTATCATGAGGTTGGCGTCCCAAAAAATATTCACGCGCATGATCCCCATCTCCTTGGCTGCTTTAACTCCCAGCAGCAGGGATTCATATTCTTCTATGTTGTTCGTGGTCTTGAAATATAGCTTATAAGATAAGTGAATGTTCTCGTTAGCTGGGGAGATCAAGACTATACCTGCGCCTACTCAGTTCTGAACGCTTGCCCCATCGAAATACATGGTCCAAATAGCTGTTGTGATTTCTTCTGGCTGCGGACGGGTGGGCTCAATGAGATGAACTAATGTCTACTGATTATCATCCATTTGCAAAATACAAGATCCGAAATCAGTGTCCACGGCGTAAATTGGGTGATTCACTGAGCGACTCTCTTTGCTTATGATGTATGCTAGCTGATTTTCTCTGTACATCCACTTAGTTTCCCCTCCAAACATGGGAATGGTAGCATATGTGAGATCCATCTGGAGGGTTCCACCTAATATTTTGCTCCATGATCGGGACAGTAAGAGGCTGAATTTTAGGGGAATATCAGCCACTATGATGTCCATCATTACGCTTTTCGAAGGCAGCTGGGTTAAATTTACAGCAAGATCTTTGATAAGGCCCAAGCATTTTACCTTCCTGGAGTCAAAAGAGAATAAATCATGGTAGGGCTTGGTAATGCTGAGGCAGATCTCATCTCTCACAACTTTTGGCATTAGGTTGTGAGAGGCTTCTGAATCCAGCAGACAGTTATGGAATATTTTATCATGGATGTTTAAGGATATATAGAATGGTGGGCAGGAGTCCTTTAGGTCTTCAATCACGGGGCCCATGGTTACAATAGGCTTGTCATCTTGAATATTTACAATTCAGTGTCAATGTACACCTTGGGATGAAGGGAATTCAGAATGGAGGTTTTAAATTCATCATTCTTCATCAACTCAATCAAAGGAAAAGGGATTTTCAATTTTTGAATTTCAGACTCAAGGTTGAAAGAATAATGCAGCTTATCTGGAGACATTACCTCATTAGTTGTAGGTTTGAGTTGGACTTTATCAGGTGTGGCTAAAGGTGCTGGTTTATGCAATGCTTTGGATGGAACAACGCCTTTCTTTGGTAAAACAACCACCTTTCTAGCAGGTGCAGCGGGCTGCTTGACAGGTACAACATTCTTCTTGAGGGGAGAAACCAACCTAGATATCAGTTGGTAACCTTCTTGACCATCAACCTAATAGACAACTTATTCAGTGATCTACTCATCAATCAGAGCTTCTTCATATTCTGCCTGGGTCAGAAAAGAATAGTCCAGCTCATCCTCCATGCAGTGGATATTGTCTTCAGCTTCTCCTTCGTCTTCGATGAATTCTAGCTCTTCTTCTAATACAACATTTTGAAATGGAGCTCTTATCCTCTGGTATTCCCCTTGATTTCTCTCCCTTTTGAGAATCTGAACAGGGGGGTTACCTCTTTTATAAGGAACAAAATTTGGTTTTTGAGGAGTGAAGTTACTTGGCCCCTTACCCCTCACCGGCATATGTCCTTGGTCCTTCAATTTAGACATTTGAGCAGTTAGGTTGTCTAAAAGTTTGGTCATTTTTTCGATCTTGTTCTCTGATGCCGAAACCCCACTATGGTCTGCTAGCTGCTTTCTTCTGTCTACCTTCCCTTTGACCTTCTGAGATGCCAGAATGTTTTACTCTACCTCTAGGGTAGCATGCTGCATGAGTGATAAGGAGGAAGACCTCCTTTCTCTGAGAAGTAGGCAGAAGTCAGAGTCAAAAGAATTTGCATAAGTTATCATAGTCAAGGTACCAGTTGGCTTAATCTCAGTGGGGATCTTGCTGTACATGTTGTTGAATCTTTTGGTAAAGTTGGGGACAGACTCACCATTTTCTCTTCTCAGGTTGCTGAACTCTATGATGTAGTAGAGGTGGTCTCTCCTCTCTCCCATGCTTTAGGAAAACGTCATCTAGGGCCTCTATGCCTGCCACTGACCTAGCAGGCAGTTCCTTAAACCGCTTCCTAGCCTAGCCATCTAGACTTTGCACAAAAACTCTGGTCCATACATCTTCTTATTATATATTTATATTTTAGCATAGCTATAAAAAGCCTCTATATGTTCTTCAGCAGTGAAATCCCCTTCCCCTGGAAACTTAGGCATATACTTGAGGTAATCCCCGGTAGGCATGGCTGCGAGAGAATTTGGCAAAACAAGGGGTACATACCTAGCTACTAGGATCCTTTCCATGTTGGTCATTTGAGTGGCAGCCATATTGGAAATTGGTATGGATAGGGTTGTGGAAGGCATCACTGATGAAAATATTTGCCGAGAAGGCGGTGGTATACTTATCCCAATGAAGTCACCAAGGATTGAATCTTCAAAAGAAGTAGTGCTTGAAGATGCCCAAGCCCTAGATTTTTCTGATATATCTAAAAATTCCTGGGAATTAATAGTTTCAGCAAAAGAAAAATAGGCAGAAATATTTCTTGAAATACCTAATGTAGCTTTTTGTGCAACACTGCTGGTCTGTCTTAGTAAATCCCTAGCTTTCTTGAAAATTTCTTCTGGATCTGAAACTGGTGTTGCAGGTGGCCCCTTTGGGTTTGCTCTGGTACTTGGTCTTCTTGAAGCCACCTTATATCAATGGAGTCACCAGATAGATGATTACAACCATAATAATGTCCAAGATTTGTCTATTATCAAAGCATGGATCTATGTCGTCTCCTAGGGAAGTTGAGCTTCAATCTCTTCACCTCGGCAACGACACCACTTTGTTAGCAATCTAGGAAACTCCTCTAGGTTGTAGCTCAAGGATGCCTGGTAACTTAAAATTTTTTTGGGTTTTTGATATGGATCAAGCCGGATAACCTATGTAACCTCTCATTCTCAAGACATGCATGAAGCTCACTCAATCACAAGTCTTTTAATTACAATTTGTTCAGTAGTTTGACAAAAAGGTGCAGGGATGGAGAACCCAACAGGCTGGCAGACTTACACACATAACACATGCATATAAATGGCTAAATCCTGCTAAGGATGGTGTTTATAAATCAAATATCACTAAATAACCAATAGGATGACAGTTATCAACCTTTTAATAAATCTGAAAGTTACCTAAATGCACATTCAGGCAATAAACAAAGTAAAGAAAGAGATGGCTGAACAAATCACAACAAAAGAGCTTATACTTAGAATAAACTAGATGAGACGCTTGATAATGGAACAAGCTCATAAATCCCCATATTCAAACCTTTATTAATCAAATAATCATGGGATTTATATCCTTTTATAAAATTTACAGATCCTGAAAATCAGATCTGTTTACACAAAAAATAATTGAAAGTGATAGTTTTTCCAGATTAGGGCTTGAAACCCTTGCTAACAATTTGTTTATTTACTGTGAAGATCTAGTTCACTGGGTGATATTTTAATGGCTGAAGTGGTCATTGATAATCACCACTACTGGTTCGCTGTGAAATTTCCACCAATAGCCAGTGTATCGGCGTCTAACTCAAGTGCCCTGTCTTGTTCAATCCACTCAAAACCTTTTTAACTTTGTTTCCGCAGTCACCGATCGGGAATCCTTTTCTTCTATCACATCGGCACCCCAAGCCTAACTACTTCCATAGTTTCGACGCTCCAATTCCCAACTGTTTCTGAATTTTACTCCTTATCTCCGCCCTCGCCGATCGGGGGCTTTTTCTTTTAGCTCGTCGACGCTCTAAATCTCTATTTTTCCATCGTTGCAGCCGTGAAATGAACTAAATTTCATTGTATTGCTACCGAAAGTTGATTTGTGATGGAATTGGGGCATTTAGTCTTCTATGCCACTGATGGACAGTCTCGCCATTCGCTGATGCGAGCTATCCCCTTTGTTTTTCTTTCCAAAATTTTATATGCTTGTCTGTCGGTGATTCTATTCTATCGCCATCAGAGGTTCATAGAGGTTTGAATTGGGGCTTTAGTCCTTTGTGCCGCTGACACTGCGGAGATGTTTCATTGAAAAATTTCCGATCCATAGTCTGTATGCCTTCCGATTGCCGATGATCCTTTATTGTCATGCTTATCGGAGTGTTGTAAACTTTTTCATTTATCGGGAGCCTTAGTCTATTTTTATTCCATCATTGTGGATTCCCATTTCATTTTCTTGCCGACGGCTAGTGGTTCCGAGTTGCGACTTCTTATTCTTGACTTCAGCGGTATTTAGTTCTTCACATCACTGACTTTTTAGAACCTTTCAGCCTTGTCTTGCCGCTACGTAGTCTTCAGTTCTTTCGATCGTCGAAGAGTTTATCTATTCTCACACTGTCAGAATGATCCTCATCATCGATCGAAAGTCGTAGTCTTTCATCCTTCCGTAGTTGCGGCTCCGTAGTGAACTATTTTGCTGTTGGTTAGTCTTTAGCACCTTTGACGCCGAAGTTTCCATCTGCTTGCAGAACCCGCGGTTTGTATATCTTCCACCCTTTCGGTTCCTTAGTGAACTATGTTGCCGACTGTTAGTCTTTTCGAGCTTCGACATGTAGCTTCAATTCCTCCGATCGGCGATGAGTCCGTGTTGTTTGGGAATCTGTGGCCAGTCCTTGATCACCAAATTTTTTATGTTGTGGTGGAGCCCGTAGTCATTTTGTTTCTCGTCGTTTCAGCTCCTCATTTAACTATATTTCCACTGGTTTTAAAGTTTTCAAGTTTTCAAGTCCCGAACTGATTTCATCGGTGATTGAAACTCGAAACTTCTTACCATCGGAGCTTTCAGCCACTATATTCTCCATAGTTGCGGTGCCTTTGGGAACTAGCTCGCCAATCTATAGTCTTAAAAACCTCCGAAGTGCAGTTTTCATTCCCTTTGATCGATGATGATTTTTTGATTTATCGGTTTCCTTTAATCATTATATCCTCCACAGTTGCGGAACTTCTAGTCATTGTACTCTCTGTAGTTGTGGTGTAATAGAGGACTACACCTCTAATTACTATCTAAAAATGTTGCAATGGTGGTAATAAGTTTAGCAGTATGCCTAACTGCCGGTGGGGTCTTTATCCTGCTATTGATCTTCCATCTTTTGGTGGCTAATGAGATGTTCTGATCCTCGCCTAAGCCACCGAAGCTACAACTTTGTGAAATTTTGCACAAAAAATAAAGGCTTTCAAAACTGTTAGTGATCTTCATATCTTTCATTACATGATTTAAATCCTTCATACTATAAAAAATAAATTCATTTTATTTTAGGAGATAACAACAGATATGAAGAAAAGTGGAAACATTAACATATTTGAACCTACTGATATGAGTTGCGCCAATGATTTTCCAAAATGTGCAACATTATTTAAAAGGGAAGGCTTGTTCAGTTTCTTTGAAAGGATCACTAGTTTCAATCCAAAGCTTTCATATTATTTTGCACAGAGTTAACAGAGGAACTAATAGCTGAAGCTACTGGTGTATCAAGAGATGGATAATTATGGTTCAAAAAGTCCCTTTCACTTTTGACCCAAAGGATTTCTTGCTACCAGAGAATGAAACCCTAGAATGGGGAAAGGGGGTTCATTTGGAGAAGTTCAAACTTGAATGGAAGGAAGGTATTGGGATTGTTCAAAGTTATGTTACATGAAAAGGAAGGTTTGCATTAGTTTTTAAAACCATATTAGATTTCTACAACATCTGAACCAACAGTCAAAAATGAATTTTCCTTTTTTCCTCTTAAAGAGTCTCCAAAATATGTCTAACAAAATTAAGGGGCATATTGATCATATATACTAGTCACTTTTTCACCATGGATTGATCAAATTAATTATTTGTACAGTCTTGCAGAGGAAGAACAGGAGTTGGTACCATTTCCTATTCTGTCCAGGCTTTACTAATGAACAAGAGGACCAAGTAAAGAAAATCTTGATGAATAAGCAATTTGGTTTTGTTAAGAGGTTCAATAAAGAGTTAATTGATGATCTGGTGTAGGATAATGTTTAGGAGAATAGTTCAGGTCAGGGATTGAAAGAACCCGTGGATGAAGATGGAAGAGAAACATTGGATGGCGACTAGGAGCAAGTTTTGGAGAATAAAAAAAGGGAAAATATAGTCATTTCAAATCATGAGGAAGATATGGGTTCAATAGAGAAAAAAAAAGCGCCATATCTGTACAGGAAAGCTCAACACAAATTCTTGTTGTAGCTGAATTGAAGGGTGATAGTTTGAAAATATCAAAAGTAAAGCTTCAGAGGGAATCTCTTGTGCAGTTGGAAGAAACAAAATGGAGGCTGAAAACCAGGGCTAAAAACAAACTCATGTTAAATATGAAGAGGATCTTAAACCCTAAATTGAAGAAAGAAAATATTACAATGATCAAATATTCTTCAACTGAAGAAGATATGGAAAGTGAAAAATATTTAAGCCCTTAGTAAGTCTACATTGGGGAAGAGCATTCAGTTTCATTGGAACCAGTTCAAGGAGGACATAAAGCTTCAAAAAGGCCAACTAATTTCAGTATTTAACATGGTATGTCTTCAAAAGTTCTTTTTGTACAAGAAACAGTGAAAGATAGGAAAGAAGATGACTTGATTTTTAAGAACTTTGACATCCCATGGTTGTCAAATCAAGGTTCTACATTACAGGGAGAAGGGCACATAGACTCAGAAATTCAGAACCTTAAGAAAACTTTGGAACAACACAAATCTCATATTTGTTTTATAAATGAGACTAATGATAGATTGGTAATGAAAAATAGAAGACTAAGAGAAGATTTCGATGATATCAATACACACTATTGTTGGTCCCCATTTTTTCACCATTTTTGGGTTAAATACTTTACATATTAATGCATGTTTTGTTACCTTTTGTCGTCTTTTGCACCATGCAGCTCACCATTCAAGCCTCAGGTATGAATGAATTTGGGGTTTATGTAAATTCTGTTTATTATTATCATTTTAAATTTTTAATGATTAAAATTGGCATTATATGAAGTGCATTCGATATATTAATTCATGTGTATAATTATTTGCATGTTATATGGTCTTTTAGACACGCTAACAAACAAACACACGTTCAACTAGATATATGGAGAGCATATCCAGATCACTAAACAGACTGTGCATCATTGGTAGTAGATTTATGTCCGTTAAAGGTATGTAATGGACATGAACTATTGTGACCACATGCCAGCATCTTAGCATCAACCGTATTCTAAAACTACGCTCATCTAATGTCTCTGTGCGACACCTTGATGCCAACTCCGATTAAGACAGAATTCATATGCCACATCGCACGCCAGAAAGGAATAAGATCTGTCAAGAAGAAGGAAATGTTATTTGTTATTGTCAATATAATTATTTGTTATAATTATTGCCTTATTGTAAAGAGAAGTCGACCACTAAAGGGTGGACTTCCTCACCCTTTATCAAACAATGTATATATAGGCACTGTTATGTGAATTAGAGACAAGCCTTTTTATTTGATATGTGATCAATTAAGTTTGAAAACTCTGTAATGCTACCCTTTTGATTTAATGAAAGTTCTATTGTGCTCTGGCTGATCGCGTTTCATTGACAAGGAATTACTCTGTTTGCTGGGAGGCCCCCCCGGCAACAGACTTTTACATATTTGTGTATGTTCTATTATTTCGTTTTTTTTCTTCTGTAACTAGTATAATTTTGCTTATAAGTTGCTTGTGTAGTTTTGTTCTTGTAATCATTTATGTTTTCTGTAGCATATATTTCAGTTTAATATTATGCTAATTATGTAGGTTTTTTTATCAATAAGCAACCGGTTGTGCCTAGAATAGCTTCCAAATTCTTCCGCAAAGTCTTTATAGTTCATTGTTTGATTTCTATAATAAATTCCTTTGACTAAATCATAGTAAATTTAGTTTTATTCATTTCATTTTTTGTCATGAATTTTCTTAAGAGTATTTCAGTCTGTTCAATGATGTAATTTCCTTTTCGAATTATGAAATAAGCTTAGGTTATATTGTTATGGAATTCAATCATTAAGTAGATTTAATTCTTGATTTTACATTTCATTAGCACATGCATGAGACAACTCTCCTCAATAAATCATTTAGATTCACTGTTTCCTTGAAGTTTTAGCATTTTCTTCAAACAGACTGTCATTCAGACAGCCTGTCCCACGGCTTATATAGACCTTCGTTTCAACCTTCTATCTAGTCGCTCATTCAGCCTTGTGTGCCTTTAATCTGTTTTTAGCTTATCTTCTAAGTTTTCTGATTTTGTCTTGATAGTAATGGTTAGATAATTATTGTATCATCTCTTAATACCTTTAGACGATATTGTTTAGACTCGTTAAACATTATTTCTCTTTTTTCTTTCCTTTTACCCTTATGCCTAAGAATTATGTTATGTAGTTTAACTCATTGTATTGATTTGTAATTGAACCTCTGATTTAAGTTGTTCCTTTGTATATAAGGTCCAAGTTACAAGTATTAATAGATTAAGTATCATTGCTCGTAGTAATACAATTCACCTTCTTAATCACATCGTTATTAAAAGAATCCATAAAATAAAATTTAGATCATCTTTTAAGCTTTCTGTTCATTCACGAATCATGTCTACCTTTTTATTGTATTTTGTAAATAGGAGTTGTTTATTTATAAACAATCGTGTTTGCTATTTCTTGTAACTGGACATTTCTTAGTTTACACATTTTTGTGGAGATCAAAATAGACTTAATCCCATTTAGCTTTTACACTTCTTTTGAGAGCCATTTTGATACCTCTCTGGCTCCAGTTCCCATTAGAATAAATGCTTACCCTCAAAATAATCAAGGAGAGTGGAATTAAGATGATTTAGTTTGATTTTTGTACATTAGTTAGTGTATGTACAGTTTTTCAAAAGTAGTATCTTTATTTGTTATAAATCCTTCTTGATGTAGTCATTCTCTCAAGCAAAATAAATCTCTCTAGATAGAATAGTTCATTGTCATAACACTTGTTTATATCCAAACATTTATAGATAATTTGATACCACTTCGCTTAGTCCTCTTTTTTTATTAACTTAACTAAATTAGATCCTGAGGAGTTCAACTCAAGATCTTTCAATCTTTAGCTTATTAGATTATTACCACAATACTCTCTACCTTCGCATATATTTTGTAGCCACTCTAAGCCTACTAACCTCGGTCGATAATTAAATATTAGGTAAATTATTCAAGACAATATTTTTCCCAACATTTTTGGCGCCGTTGTCGGGCAGTTGTTTCGTAAGGTAGAATAGATGTAGGCTAGTAATGAGGGAGCGGTAAGACGAGAGGTAAGAACCTACACATCTGTTATAACATGCACCCCCAAATCCAGTAGTAGTAGTAGTATAGGATATATTCGTTAAGATAGTAAAATTTTATTAAGTTTTTGCAAGAAACATTTTTACCTCGACCATCAACTCAGTGAAAAGTAACTGAAAAAATAACACTTATATGAAGTAGTTTTGCTAAAAACATAAAGGTATTCTTATAGGGGGGAATCATAGAAAGAGAAGAGATTCTGTCAAAAGGACCTAAGGGCCCTATTCTTGACAAAATTTTAAACTAAATTACTAGGGAAACTCTTAATCTTCTGCTAGGTAACAAAGTCAGATAATATAACTCTTGAAGTGGGGGAGCTTAACTTTATTAATTTTGTTAATATTACCTAGGTGGAAGCTCTCTTTGGTAATAGTAACCCCATAAATTGACACATCCACAGTAGCATTCCCTACTCCTATAAGAACCAATAAAGGAATGGTTGATCAGAGGAAGATTTATCCTAGAAAATCATGTTGGGTTGCCCCATTCCCACCTCGAAAGAAACCTTCTAGGTGCACTCACTTTAGAAACCAAACCTACATAAAGAACCATGAAGAAGAGCATGTAGCAAAAAGTAATGTATGCCCAAAATGTAAAACTAAACATCCTTGACAAGAAAGTCCCTTAAACAAAACTCCTCCATGTTATATCTACATTGGGAATCATGTTTTTCCCTAGGGGATCAAGATGGATCCTATCAATATAGAGGTAATCATTGTACTTCTCTCTCCAAAGACTCTTCCTCCTCCTAATTCTTAAAAATATTATAAGTTGTCATCATTTGTAAATATGTTAGTATGTGTATATCTCTTTGAATAAATAAGAGTCATGTCTAATTATAGGGGACTATTTTTCTATGTTTTCAAGAATAAAATAAATCACCTCAAGAATATTGAGGTAATCATTGGACTTCTCTCTCCAAAGACTCTTCCTCCTCCTAATTCTTAAAAATATTATAAGTTATCGTCATTTGTAAATATGCCAGTATGTGTATATCTTTGAATAAATAAGAGTCATGTCTAATTATAGGGGACTATTTTTCTATGTTTTCAAGAATAAAATAAATCATCTAATAAATGGTTTTGAAATTTAGTTACAAATGGGTCTTTTCTATAGGATATTGCCTGAAAAGGAAAGTGCTCTAAAAACACTAAAATCATATCTTAACTTTGAACCATTTATTTTATGATTTTGTTAAGCTTTATATATGGTGGTTTGATTCAGATATCTGTATTCTCGATTACTTGAACAAGTGCTCAAAATATTCACTTCAATTACCATGTTTTTCAGAATTTCAACACCTAGAGATTACTAGCTCATCTACACTTGTTATCGAAACTTGACTCTTAAATATTTTTTAAAAACACTCCTGGATAACTAGAATTTCTACTTGTGGGGAACATTATCTTTTATAAAGAAAATAGACTAAAAGGTCTAGGAACACCTTTAAGTTGTTCTCTTTTGACATGATCTATAGTTAAGGCCATTTTATGAAAAAAAAATTAACTCATGTGTTTAGTAGGGCTTAGCATGCTCTACTACCAATCGACTTCTATATACTTAGGCTATTTATACAAGGCAAACCCACCGGGGTACTGAAAAGGCTTGCTGGTAGCGGGTCAATGCTAACAACCTAAAAATAAGGAAGTTGATAAATGCAAGTAAACCCATCGGGGTACTGAACAGGCTCACTGGCAACAGGGATATGATTGCATGGTACCAAGATAAACCCGCTGGGGTACTGAACATGCCTACTGGCAGCGGGGCAACATCAAGTAAAAGAGATATGGTTAATGCACCACTAGGCACATGGTTTAACAACAAAATATGTTTAGGCCTATTTTTTATGATGTCATTAAAGAATAACTATAAGATGGGCTTGGATCTGATAGTCTGAATTCAATCAATATCTAGGAAATGTTTATCCTAGAAATGGGACCCATAGCTATACACTCCTACAAATTCGAAGGTGAGCTAAAGAATTTTTGAAATGACAAGATATCCTTACCACAAGGCAAGGTTGACTAGTTTTCCCTATGGTCCTTTCACTTATATCTTCATCACATGGTAAATCATAAATTTATACATTCATATATTTGAGCAGGGTTCTTTTTGGACACATCTATTTATCTGAATCCTTTCCATTTTTAGTTTTCTTTCTTTTACACACTTACAACAACATGATTGAACTTTATTAATTTATTTTGAAAATTTCTTAGTTTTATGGTATGGCTTGGGGACATGCCATATCGTTGGTTTGGTGGAGGATTATCCTGACTGTCTGTGTTTATTTTTACTTATAAGAGACTCATTTCCAAATGATAAAGTGTTTGCAGGATCATGAAAATAGTGAAATTGGTTTTAAAATCCTGGATGAATAAGGAAGAATGCTAGAAAATTGTTTCATATGACTTCTTTGAGATCGGGAAGCTTAGGAAAAGCCACAATTAGCAGGCATTTGATCTAGGAAGCTCATTTTTTACAAAAAGTTGTATGAAGGATCATATGAAGGGTCGAATGCCGGTATGAATAAGAAGTCAAATGACAAGATGAATAAAATTTTTATGATATTTTCGTAACTATGATTAAGTGTTGGCTTAATTTTATTTGGGTAAACAACTGAGTCATACCATTAGGGTCACATCCACATGATATTATCACTAATGTTGATTCCTAATAGTATGAATTAAATCTAATATGATTTTATTTCACCCCTATATGGATATGATACTACCTTAGGGTACCTTTTAGTTATCATGACTCTGCCATCTCCATTATTCTCTTTTTTTGTTCACATGCATAAGCTATCAGATAAGCCGACCCTCTCGTTGAACTAAGGTTATGGTTACAAATTTGATTATACACTCACATTAAGTTACATGTTCAACTTGTCCAAAGCTTGCTTTGGACATGGTTGAACAAAATAAAATTTAGAAACCCATTCAATCATGCACTTTATATGGCACACGTTCCGAAAATTTCCTTAATGGCACGATCGTTTAGGCATGCCGAGCTATTTGCATGATGATTTGGTAGGTAGAATGGGGCACGCTTTAAAAATAGCACTGTGTGAACCTTTTCCCATTCCATCGCTATCACTAACTGTTATCACTATAGAGAATTTTATCCACCTTTCTCTCATAATTCCTAAAAACCCTGTATCCCTTCCTCTGTTTCCATTATGCCGAATCGATTCGAGCCAAAAAGTTACCAAGATCTATTTCGAATGGCAGAGTTTAGGGAATGTAGGGAAGGGTTTTTTCGAGCTAGTTGGAGCTCGTTCCTCCATTCACTACAAGGTTACAATGAGGAAATGTCATTGATTTTTGCAATGGGGTTCGATGGGAGGACAACCAGGGTAGGTCATCTTTCCTTCCAAGTCACTGAGGAGTCGATTTCCCATGCCACTAAGCTTCCCTGAGAAGGTTAGCAATGGTAGAAACATTGGTTCATTCCATGAGCATCACATAAATTTTCTCTCAATCCTGAGATTCGGTATGGATCAGGCATAAAAGGTTACCATCACAGTTGGATAAAACCGAAATACATCAAGCCGTTGATAGTAATTATTCATCTGGTTACCTGCGAAGGTAAGTTTAGCATTTTCAAATCATGTCACCTTCAGTTACCATCTCTCTTTGTCGATAACATATGTTTAAATTTTGATTTGTTTTTCCTCCATATCTTAGAAAAAATGTCAAATTTGGTTAGAAATAATACCCTTCATCCCAAGAGTAGTTTGTACCACCACAGTTTAATCAAACTATTAATCCTGCATCAACTCAAGGAGAGAAACCAACCTTGGGAGACTTTTGTATTCAAGGTTCTTAACCCCCACCTTAATATCTGTAAACGATCCCATCATTTTCACCATGATTCAAGTCAAACCTCGCCCGTAGAAGAGGAAAACCCCAACATTGTCCACCTTAATGAAGATATCTTAGAAACTAACTGACCTGTGCAAAATACCCCTACTAGTCCCGTGTCCACTGAATTTGTACCTTTTTCACAACCTCGCACCCAAAGACAAAAGGATAAAAGTGTTCAATGTATGCTCCAATCTAGTACCCAGACCGCAGTTCAACCTGATGTGTAGACTAGTTATTCAGATGATGAGGATGAGGTAAACAAAACCGACCCAAATTCATCCCTGTTAGCATTAGCCATTCTTTCTGTCGAGTTACTCAAGGATGCCGATCAAATGGACATTCCTGCATCTGTCCAGGATATCATCCTTGAAGAACCCCTTCCTATTGTCGATTTGGATTTTCCTTCAATGGAAATGAGTCCTCCACAAGATTTTAACCAGTCCCTAGTGCCATCTACACCACCAAAGCCAACACTAGATCAGTTAACTTCTAAGTTAACTCAATCGACGAAGCATAATAAAGTGTACGTTAAGTTAATTTCATATCTTCAGGAGGAAAATAAAGAGTTTCGGTTACATATTAAAACTATGGAGGACCTCCACAAGATCGTTAGTTTATCATAGAGGGATCGACAAGCAAGGTGTTCCCTTTTGAAGGCTCAAGCTAAGAAGTTGAAGTTCAAATAGTCTGCTTCATCAAAGTCAGAGGCAGCTGCTGACATAGCTCTGCCTCCTTCCTAATACTATATTTTATTCTCTTACCAGTGGGACCTAAAATTCTTCTGGTTTGGGGGAATGTTGGTTGCCATTTTGTCACCATTTTTTGGTTAAATACTTTACATATTAACACATGTTTTGTTACCTTTTGGCATCTTTTGCACCATGTAGCTCACCATTCAAGCCTCATGCATGAATGAATTTGGGGTTTATGTAAATTCTATTTATTGCACCAAGAGGCGCTCTACAACTCAGTATGGGGGAGATCTTGTAACGTTACATAACGTTATGTAACGTAACATTACTTTTTACTTCTAAAAAGTAGAAGTAACAAATATATTTTGTTGGCCATTAAAAAATAAAAAAATAATTATCAGCCAAAATAAATGTCCGCCAGAAAAACAACCTAAAATGGGGGAGAGGTTGTAATGTTCCTACCTAAAAAAAAATGTATAAAAAATTAAATTATCCGCAAAAAAATGTTGGCCTTGCAAATGGTTTTAAAACCATGTATGGGGGGGGGATGTTGTAATGTTTGTTCCTAACAAAATAAAAAATATTATATGTCTACCATAAATAGTATTAAATATTAATAAATAAAAATTTTATATGTAGACCTTAAATAAAAATATGTGTCTTTTGATTTGAATCAAATCAATGGCTATATAGGACACAATAAAATTGATAGCTCCTTGAGTGCAATACCTAAGAAGAGGTTTGCACCTCTAGATATTTGATCCCTTTTGGCACTTGATAGAGCCTAGGATTTGGATCTAGGCTGGTTATTATCATTTTATGGTTTTAATGATTAAAATTGACATGATATGAAGCACATTTGATATATTAATTCATGTGTATAATTGTTTGCAGGTTATATGGTCTTTTAGATAGGCTAACAAAAAGACACGCATTCAGCTAGATATAGGGAGAGCATATCCAGCTTACCATCCAGATCACTAAATAAATCACACATCGTTGGTAGTAGATTTATGTGTGTTAGAGGTATGTAATGGTCATGAACTATTTTGACCACGCATTAGCATCTTAGCATCATCTGTCTTCTAGAAAGGTGCTCATATAATGTCTCTGTGCGGCACCTTGATTTCGGCTCTGATTAACTTCATAATTCATATGCCACATTGTGCACCAGAAAGGAATCATATCTGTGAACAAGAAGGAACTGTTATCTTTTAGTTTTCAATATAATTATTTGTTATAATGTTTGCCTTATTGTAAAGAGCAGTTGACCACTAAAGAGTCGACTTTCTCGCCCTCTATCAAACAATGTATATATAGGCGTTGTTATGCGATTTATAGACAAGTCTTTTTGTTTGATATTTGATCAATTAAGTTTGAAAACTCTGTAATGCTACCCTTTTGATTTAATGAAAGTTCTATTGCACTGTGTATGATCGTGTTTCATTGATAAGGAATTACTCTGTCCGTTGGGAGGGCCCCCCAACAACAGAGGTTTACATCTTTGTGTATGTTCTGTTATTTCCTTTTTTTCTGTAACTAGTATAATTTTGCTTATAAGTTGTTTGTGTAGTTTTGTTCCTGTAATCATTTATGTTTTTTGTAGCATAGATTTTAGTTTAATATTATGTTGATCATGTAGGTTTCTTTTATTAGTTAGCAACTAGTTGTGCCTAGAATAACTTCCAAATTCTTCTACAATGTCTTTACATTTCATTGTTTGATTTCTATACTATATTCCTTTGACTAAATCATAGTAAATTTAGTTTTATTCATTTCAGTTTTTTTCATGAATTTGCTTAAGAGTATTTCAGTCTGTTCAATGATGTAATTTACTTTTCAAATTATGAAATTATATTAGGTTATATTGTTATGGAATTCAATCATTAAGTAGATTTACTTCTTGCTTTTACATTTCATTAGCACATGCATGAGACAATTGTCCTCAATAAATCATTTAGATTCACTGTTTCCTTGAAGTTTTAGCATTTTCTTCAAATAGACTATCATTCAGACAGCCTGTCCTGCCCCTTATATAGACCTTCATTTCAACCTACTATCCAGTCAGTCATTCAACCCTGTGTGTCTTTAATATGTTTTGAGGTTATCTTCCTAGTTTTCTGATTGTGTCTTGATAGCAATGGTTAGATAATGATTGTATCTTCTCTTAATACCTTTAGATGAGATTGTTTAGACTCCTTGTTAAATCTTATTTCTCTTTCTTCTTTCTTTTTACCCTATTCCTAGGAATTATGTTATGTAGTTTAACCCATTGTATTGATTTGTAATTGAACCTTTGATCTAAGTTGTTCCTTTGTATATAAGGTCTAAGTTACATTTATTCATAGATTAAATATCATTCCTCGTAGTAATACAATTCACCTTCTTAATCACATCATTATTAAAAGAATCCATAAAATAGAATTTAGATAATCTTTTAAGCTTTATGTTCGCTCATGAATCATGTCTACCTTTTTATAGTATTTTGTAAATAGGATTTATTTGTTTATAAACAATCATGTTTACTATTTCTTGCAACTGGACATTTCTCAGTTTACACATTTTTTTGGAGATCAAACTAGACTTAATCCCATTTAGCTTTTACACTTCTTTTGAGAGCCATTTTGATACCTCTCCTGCTCCAGTTCCCATTACAGTAAATGCTTACCCTCAGAATAATCAAGGCGAGTGGAATTAATATGATTTAGTTTGATTTATGTACATTAGTTAGTGTATGTATAGTTTTTCAAAAGTAGTATATTTAGTTGTTGTAATTCCTTCTTGATGTAGTCATTCTCTCAAGTAAAATAAATCTCTCTAGATAGAATGGTTCATTGTCATAACACTGTTTATATCCGGACATTTATAGATAATTTGATACCACTCTTCCTAGTCCTCTGTTTTTATTAACTTAACTAAATTAGATCCTTAGGAGTTCAAGTCAAGATATTTCAATCCTTAGCTTATTAAAGTATTACCACGATATTCTCTACCTTCACATATATTTTGTAGCAACTCTAAGCCGGCTAACCCTGGTTGATAATTAAATATTAGGTAAAGTATTCAAGACAATATTTTTCCCAACATTTTTGGCGCCATTTTCGAGGAGTTGTTTCATAAGGTAGAATAGATGTAGGCTGGTAATGGGAGAGCGGTAAGATGAGAGGTAAGAACCTACACATCTGTTATAACAGGCACCCCCAAATCCAGTAGTAGTAGTAGTATAGGATAGATTCGTTAAGATAGTAAAATTTTGTTAAGTTTTTGCAAGAAAATTTTTGACCTTGACCATCAACTCAGTGAAAATTCATTGAAAAAAAAACACTTATAGGAGGTAGTTTTGCTAAAAACATAAATGGATTCTTACAGGGGGGAATCATAGAAAGAGAAGAGATCCTATCAAAAGGACCCAAGGGCCCTATTCTTGAATTTTTTTTAAAAGAAGTAACCAAGGAACCTCTTAATCTTATACTAAGTAACAAAGTCAGATAATATAACTCTTGAAGTGGGGGAGCTGAACTTTATTAATTTTGTCAATCTTACCTAGGTGGAAGCTCTCTTTGGTAATAATAACCCCATAAATAGTAGCATTCCCTACTCCTATAAGAAACAATAAAAGAATGGTTTATCAGAGGAATATTTCTCCTAGAAAAGCATTTTGGGTTTCCCCATTTGCACCTCGAAAGAATTCTTCTAGGTACACTCACTTTAGGAACCAAACCTACATAAAGAAACATGAAGAAGAATGAGCAACAAAAAGTAATGTCTGTCCAAAATGTAAAACTAAACATCCTCAACAAGAATGTCCCTTAAACAAAACTCCTCCATATTATATATGCATCATGTTTTTCCCCAGGGGATCAAGATGGATCCTATCAATATAGAGGTAATCATTGGAATTATTTCTCCAAAGTCTCTTCCTCCCAATTCTTAAAAATATTATAAGTTATCATCGTTTTTAAATATGTCAGTATGTGTATATCTCTTTGAATAAATAAGAGTAATGTCTAATTATAGGGGACTATTTTTCTATGTTTTCAAGAATAAAATAAATCATCTAATAAATGGTTTTGAAATTTAGTCACAAATGGGTCTTTTCTATAGGATATTACCTGAAAAGGAAAGTGCTCTAAAAACACTAAAATCATATCTTAAGTTTGAACCATTTATTTTATGATTTTGTTAAGCTTTATACATGGTGGTTTGCTTCAGATATGTATATTCCTGATTACTTGAACAAGTGCTCAAAAGATTCACTTCAATTATCATGTTTTTTAGAATTTCAACATCTAGAGATCACTAGCTCATCTACACTTGTTATGAAAACTTGACTCTTAAATATTTTTGAGAACACTTCTGGATAAGTGGAATTTCTGCTTGTGGGGAACATTATCTTTTATAAAGAAAATAGACAGAAAGGTCGAGGAACACCTTTAAGTTATTCTCTTTTGACATGATCTATAGTTAAGGCCATTTTATGAAAAAAAATTTAACTCATGTGTTTAGTAGGGCTTAGCACGCTCTAGTACCAATCGACTTCCATATACTCAGAATCTTTATACAAGGAAAACCCGCTGGGGTATTGAACATGCCTGCTAGTAGTGGGTCAATGCTAAGTAACAACATAAAAATAAGGAAGTTGATAAATGCAAGTAAACCCGCCGGGGTACTGAACAGGCTCATTGGCAGCGGGGCTATGCTTGCATGGTACCAAGATAAACCTGTTGGGGTACTGAACAGGCCTGTTGGTAGTGGAGCAATATCAGGTAAAAGAGATATGGTTAATGCACCACTAGGAACATGGTTTAATAGAAAAATATGTTTAGGCCTATTTTTTATGATGTCATTAAAGAATAATTATAAGATGGGCTTGGATCCGACAATTTGAATTCAATCAATATCTAGGATAAACAGGCCTATTGGCAGTGGAGAAATATCAGGTAAAAGAGATACATAGAAAATAGATATAGCTATGGGTCCCATTTCTAGGATACACATGCCTGTTTATCCTAGAAATGGGACCCATAGCTGTACACTCGTACAAATTCGAAGGTGAACTCAATAATTTTTGAGATGACAAGATATCCTTACCACAAGATAAGGTTGACTAGTTTTCCCTGTGGTCCTTTCACTTATATCATCATCACATGGTAAATGATAAATTTATACATTCATATATTTGAGCACTATTCTTTTTGGACACTTGTATCTATCTGAATCCTTTCCATTTTTAGTTTTCTTTCTTTTACACTCTTACAATAGCATGATTGAAATTTCTTAATTTATTTTGGAAATTACTTAGTTTTCTTGTATGGCTTGGGGACATGCCATATCTTTGGTTTGGGAGAGGATTAGCCTGATTGTCTATCTTTATTTTTACTTATAAGAGACTCATTGCCAAATGATAAAGTGTTTGCAGGATCATGCAAATAGCGAAATTGGTTTTAAAATCCTGGATGAATAAGGAAGAATGCCAAAAAATTATTTCATATGACTTCTTTTAGATCGAGAAGCTTAGGAAAAGAGACAATTAGCAACAGTTTGATCCAGCAAGCTCATTTTTAACAGAAAGTTGTATGAAGGATCATATAAAGGGTTGAATGTCAGTATGAATAAGAAGTTAAATGACAAGCTGAATAAATTTTTTATGATATTTTCATATCTATGATTAAGTGTTGGCTTAATTTTATTTGGGTAAAAATCCGAGTCATACCATTAGGGTTACATCCACATGATATTATGACTAATGTTGATTCATGATAGTACGAATTAAATCTAATGTTATTTTATTTCACCCCTATATGGATATGATATGACCTTAGGGTACCTTTTAGTTATCATGACTCTGCCATCTCCATTATACTCTTTTTCTATTTACACACATAAGCTATCAGATAAGCCGACCCTCTCATTGAGCTAAGGTTATGGTTATGAATTTGGTTATACACTCGCATTAAGTTACATGTTCAACCTGTCCAAAGCTTGCTTTGGACATGGTTGAACCAAATAAAATTTAGAAACCCATTCAATCACGCACTTTATACAACACACATTCCAAAAATTTCCATAATGGCATGATCGTTTAGGCATCCCGAGCATTTTGCATGATGATTTGGTAGGTTGAATGCGGCATGCTTTAAAACTAGCACTATATGAACCTTCTCCCATTCCATTTCTATCACTAACCGTTATCACTATAGAGCATTTTAGACACCTTTCTCTCATAATTCTTGAAAACCTTGTATCCCTTCCTTTGTTTACATCATGCCAAACTGATTCGAGCCAAAAATTTACCAAGATCTATTTCGAATGGCAGAGTTTAGGGAATGTAGGAAAGTGTTTTTTGAGCCGGTTGGAACCCGTTCCTCCATTTGCTGCAAGGTTACAATGAGGAAATCTCATTGCTTTTTGCAATGGGGTTTGATGGGAGGATAGCCAAATTAGGTCATCTTTCCTTCCAAGTCACTGAGGAGTCAATTTCCCATGCCACTAAGCTTCCCCAAGAAGGTGAATGATGGCACAAACATTGGTTCGTTTCAATGAGCATCACATAATTTTTCTCTCAAGCCCGATTTCTAGTATGTATCAGGTGTAAAAAGGTTACCTTCACCATTGGATAAAGTTGGAATACATCAAGTTGTTGATAGTCATTATTCATCTGGTTACCTGTGAAGGTAAGTTTAGTGTTTTCAAATCCTTTCACCTTCAATTACTGGCTCTCTTTGTTGATAAACTTATGTTTAAATTTCCCTTTCTTTTTCCTCCATAGCTTAGAAAAAATGTCGAATTTGGTCAAAAAGAATACCCTTCATCCCAAGAGTAGTTTGTACCACCACAGTTTAATCAAACTGTTAATCCTGGATCAGCTCAAGGAGCAAAACCAAACATGGGAGACTTTTGTATTCAAGGTTCTTAACCCCCACCGCTTTAAAAGGTTTTATCCCATAGATGTCTTTTTATACGCCGCGTAGGGAGTAGGTAGGGTTTTTTGTGGGTTTAAAAAACTGTTTTCCCTTGTATTTCTTTAAGTTTCTCTGTTTCCTTTAAGTTTAAACTTGCCCTGGCCTCCTTACCTGCTCTCAGAGCCTCACCAGTCCATTCAGAGGTGTTGCTTGTCCAAATTCTATTAGATCATGATGAACATACAAAGGCTGAGACCTGCCTGTGCAAGAATTTTGTTGCCAACATTTTACCCACTGACTTGCGTCATGTTTCTCTTAACCCAATGGCTGAGGGAAGCAGGGTAATGTAGAGTACCGATGTTTGTTTTAAAATGGTTTGACCATCATATATTAGTCATTTATCTCATTCAAGTGCATAATTTGTTTAATGATCTAAATACTAAGACGTTTTCTGTGCTATTACAGTCACCACTCATACTAGACATCATCCAAAAGGAGGCTAGATGAGCTCCCAACCCATGAAGAATACTTGAAGCAGTTGCATGATAGATTGAGGGAAGATGAACTTCGCATCCAGTTGAGAAGGTGACCAAAAGTGTAATTGTTCAAGATGCACTAAGAAACTACTTTTTAGAATACCAGCTTCGAGTCATTTTAGCAAGGATGGCTGACATAAATACTTAGGCATCCAAACATGAGGCCACAGTCCGATTCCTGGAACCAACAGAGTTTGAGATCATTGTTTCAGATGTTGTGGCTTGGAAAAAATTCATTACTGAGTTGAACGAGCTCACTTAAAGTGTTTTTGTCCTATTGACACATGGGAATATAACTGTAATATTTTGTATTTATAATCTTAATTAGTGAGCACACTAGAAGACAAATATTTTGTAATTGAATGTTGAGGAAGCCCAAAGGGCAGGAGAACTAAGAGTCATTGTGAAAATTTATAAATAGAATTAGAGTCGAATGGAGAAGGGACTTTTCTAGTGATCTCATGTGAAATAATTTTTGTAAGAAGTGACTATTTCTTTTTATAATAAAGAAGGACTGAATTTCTGCTGGAGAAGGGGTTGTTGGAGTTTCAAATGCATGATATGGAGATGGGTGAATATAGAACTATTTTTGTTTCAGCTAACTCTATAAATATTTGAGATCATTTCACTTCTGAACTATTTCTATGTTGTGAATTATTTCCTTTCATTATCATGAAGCTTATGCAGTAGATGAGTAATGAATTTCTTAACAAACAATGAGTTATCTCTATGTTATTTTTCTACTATGTTTATGTATTCTGAATTATATCAGCTATCTATAAAATTCTTTGTGCATAAAAATAGTACATCTCTCATGCAAATAATCATCTTGCTCCCTGGGGATAGTTATATAGAATTAGCTTAGCCTAGCTGTTATTTGCTTATAGTGATTTAGGAACAAAGGGGATAAGACGGGAGGTAAGTACCTATGCATCACATTGTGAAACCTTTGCTTCCCGATCATTTGCACTTAATTTAGTCACTTGCATATCATTTACAAAAAAATAAAAGCACACATAAATGGTGGACAGGGCCACAACCAGTAAAATAAGAACCAAGCTTTCACTTAATTCTATGGTAGTCGGGTTGATAACCGAATGGATTCCCCATACCAAACGATAATCGATTTAATTGGGAATGATTATTAGGGAGAATCCCTACTATTGATACCTATGATTTTCCAGGCATCAATAGTTTTGGCGCTAGAAGGAGGGACCTCCAATGCATGGTTGACCGAGGAAATCCATTTTCTCGAGAACATTCTACCGGTGATAAGTTCTGAAACTAGTTTTCCCAAGAGACCTAGTCCTAAAAGAGAAGTTAATCCTGAGTTATATGTTCCAAAATAGTTTTATCTTGTCTCTAACAAAGTATTTAATCATTTAATAAGAATCACAAGGTCATATGCAAAGAATTTTGGAGGATTTCCGAATATCCCTAACCTACCTAGAAGAAAAGATCGCAGAAAAGAACACCCTCACATAGAAGATTCAATTTTATTAGGATATTTTGAAGAGTTGGTAGATTTAACCTTGCAAGAAATTGTTCAACCTCTTAATCAGTTGGGACCAAAATCTCCATATTGATCACCTTTCCAATCTCCACCTCGATCCCCTCCCCAAATCATGGTTGGAAATGTACCTCCAAATCCTAATGCAAATGACCCTAATCCACCTGTACCAGCTTGGAGGGATAGAACACCACTGAACTTAGCTTCTCCATTGCGTGCTTTGCCACATCATTATGAAAATTATTTGCCTAGATTTGACCTGGGGGAAGGCATATATGTGATGACCATTTACAGAGTTTTTTCCTGGCCTTGGAAGCATTAGCAGTTGAACATGAGGATGTGGTATCTAGGATGTTTCCTCATAATCTAAAAGGTAAAGCAACATCATGGTATTTTGGCATAAAGGCCAATTCAATCACAGACTGGGACACTTTCGAAAGAATGTTTAAAAACAAGTGCTGTAGCCAAATAACTACTGCTGCTTTGATGAAAGAAATGTTGGCTCTAAAAAGGGAAAAGAAAGAAAAAGTGAGAGATTTCAGTCATAGGTTTGCTGCTCATTTAAACAATTTTAGCGCAGCCATCAAACCTACTGAAGAAAATCTGATTGAAAACTACACTTCAGCCCTTGGCTCTGATATAGCAATGTTTATCAAACGATCAATAAAACATTCCTTAGTAGAAACTTATAATGAAGCTGAGAAGATAGAAGCTGAACTTGAAAGTGTAAATAAACATTCTATGGAGTCATAGACCAGACCCTTCATTGGTAAAAAATCTGTGTTGTTGACAAGACCCAAAGATGAGCATTCTCATGAGTTAGAAAGTGTGGTAAAAATGGTACAAAATTTATCCAACAATATTGTTTACTTAGAGAAATATAAATAGGAAAATTTAGGCAAAAAATAGTATAAACCATTCTTCAAGAAAAGAGAGGAAAGTGGTCCCTCTCAGCCACCCACACACAGTCCTCCTGTTATGAATCTCATTGAAGTTGGAATGGACAATTTATGTACATTTCATCAACAACCTCACTCTGAAAATATTTTCCCATAGTGGATTAATTCCATGAAATTGGTTATGAATCAATTAATAGACTCTAGATTAACAGATCCTAAGGTTGATGACAAAAGGGTTCATGAATCAGGGGAAACACCTGAGGAGACTACCATGGCATCATGGGATTGTGCACCTATGATGGGTTTAGAAGATGGAGAACCTAATGAAGAGATACAACTGTCAGATGTGAATGTCATAAATAGGAGCAAAGGTCCACTAATTGAAGATAACACATTTTTTCCCAAAATTAAAAGAATTCAGGAAAACATGAAGAAAATAAAAAATAATCCCCAAGCCATTACTTTCATAAATAGGAGCAAAGGTCCACTAATTGAAGATAACACATTTTTTCCCAAAATTAAAAGAATTCAGGAAAACATGAAGAAAATAAAAAATAATACCCAAGCCATTACTTTACCATATTTAGTCATCACAAGACATAATCTTGCAACAATTAGTAAATCTATGAAGGCTACAGAAAATAAGGTGGAAAGTATCCGGAAAAGTGTGCCAAAATGTTAGATGGGGTATGATATAATAGAAGACATCAGGAAAACTAAGGCTAATATTTTTTTATTTGAGATGTGTAGTTTACCCCAGCAGAAGAAGAAACTTTTGGAAGCTTTGGACCCACCAACCAGTAAATCCCAAAAATGAATTCAATCGGAAGAAGAAATTAGTGAAACCAATATTGGGGGAAAGTCCAAATCCATAACATTACCATTTCTTCTTACATTTGAACTTTCCAATCATCATGTGCACACCTATTTGGTAGATTCAGGAGCATCTACAAAGTTTATGCATCTATCGGTGTGTAAAAGGATAAATGGACAACCCAAGCCATCTAATGGCAAGATTATATAGTTGGACAAAACAACCATGAAGGTGGTAGGAGAAATGGAATATCTGCTGATACGTTTAGCTGCAGATGAAAGGGTGTGCCAATTTATAGACATTATGGTAGTAGACATCCCTGAGGCATACAGAATGATTTTTAGCCAAGACTAGTCTGCAAAACTAGATGGGTATTTTGCAACTGACTGGTCTCATTTATGGTTACCCTATCAAGGTTGTTATAATCAGATAAAAGTAATGAGGGAACCACATATGAGACACAATGTGACACAACTAGAAGGGAAGAATGTGCTGGTAAATTTTTCACACTCAGTTTTGGGAAATTACCAAGCCAAGAATGCCAATAATGGATCAAATACACATCCCGATCTCCTTCAGTTTCTGTGGGCTGTAAAAATTGAATGTAATATAGTTAGCTTAGTTTTAGATGTAGAAAGTAGAAATAGTTCAGTAGAATTAGCAGATAGGTTTTATATTTTGGTGGTTCAAAAACTCAGCCTAAGGATCAGGAGTCGGTTGTATCCTGATCGATCCAGAAAACAATAAACATTTTCTTTAAGTTTTATATTAGAATTTGAATGCGCAAATAACACAGCCAAGTATGAAGCATTATTACAAGGATTAAAGAAGGCAATTGAAGTCAAGGTAAAAAATTTAAAAGTATACGAATATTCTGAAATTATTGTTAAGCAAGTTCGAAATACAATCAATTGTCTATCACCACATCTGAAAGGTTATCAAAATTAAGTTTGGGATTTTCTAATGAATTTCGATGCATTTAACATAGTTTCAATTCGTAGGGTAAAAAATGCAGCAGCATACTTATTAGCTACTTCAATTGCGAGGCTTGTTCCTACTAATAATTGATGTTCCATCAAATTGATTTTTAGGCTTGCTGTACAAGACAACATCACCAATCTAAGAGTATTTGATGATGACTCGCAGATCTTAGAATGTCTAACAAATGATGATAATTTCAAAAGGGATATAATGGATGATGAGGAGCATCAAGCAAATCTTCGAAGTGGAAATTTCATACCCAAAGGAGTTAGAACTTTGGAAGGAATGTTTGATCTGAATAACAAGTTTAGAAGACCAACCAATTTCAAAACGCATAGTTCATCTATGCAATTTGAGCTGGTAAATTTAGGGTCAGAAGCTGAGCCTAAATATGTAAACTTGGGAAAGTGTTGATCACCCAAAGAAAGAAGAAAATTCATTAGCTTATTTAAAAACTACAAAGATGTCTTTGCTTGGACATATGAAGATCTTAAGATGTATGACACCCGCATTATACAACATGTTGTTCCAATTAAAGCAGGATTCAAGCCATTCCAACATCTGTAGAGAAAGATGCATCCCAATTTAGAACCTTTGATTCAAAGCGAAGTGAAGAAGCTGCTTGATGCAAGAATTATTTTTAAAGTTAGACATTCAGAATGGGTTTCAAATTTGGTACCAGTGAGGAAAAAGTTTGGTGAGATTAGACTTTGTGTAGATTTCAGAAACTTGAATCGTGCCTCTGATAAAGATAAGTACCCAGTCCCACCCATGGAACATATATTGCAGATGGTCTCAAAATCAAAATTATTCTCTCTGCTAGATGGATTCTCAGGCTACAACCAAGTGTTGGTAGCATAACAAGAACGACTGGATAAATGGGGGACTTTTGTGTATAGAAGGATGCCCTTTGGTCTAATCAACATTGGAGAAACTTTCCAAAGGGCCATGGAAATAGATTTCTATGGTTTGATTGGCCATAGTGTGGTATTTTATTTGGATGACATTATAGTATTTTCCAAGAAAACAGAAGAGCACATGTTTCATTTAAAAAAAAAATTCGAACCTTGCCGAAAATATGGTATTTCTTTAAATACAAACAAATGTGTGTTTGTTGTATTAGAAGGAAAGCTTTTGGGTCATATAATTTCTAAGAAGGGGATCTCCATAGACCCAGAGAGGATTAAAGCTATAGCCCAAATCCCTTTTCCCCACAATAAGAAAGGAATGCAATATTTTATGGCGACCATAAACTTTGTGCGAAGGTTTTTGCCCAATTTTGCCCAGATAGTCAAACATCTACAACAAATGATTAAGCAAAGTGGTAAGTTCAAATGGACCGACTTAGAGAAAGGCTCCTATGATAAGATTAAAGAAGCAATAGCTCATGCACCCTCTCTCAAAAGTCCAAATTTTGAAAATATTTCATCTTATTCACTTTTGCTTCAGACAACTCGTTAGCAGTAGTGCTTACGCAGAAAGAAGAAGGGGGAGACAAGTACCCCATATCATTCATGAGAAATGGATTACAAGGTGCTGAGTTGAATTATCCCACTGTTGATAAAAAATCATATGTAGTTTTTAAAGCGGTAAAGCAATTCAGACCATATATACTGAAGAAAAGAACCAAAGTTATTGTGCGTCACCCAGCAATCCACAATATTCTTGTACAGAAGGAGTTAGGACAGAGAAAGGAAAATTAGGTCACAGCCTTGCAGGAGTATGAATCGGAGTTTTAGCCTTGTAAATTGATAGCTGAAAGTCAGGACAATGAAGAAAATGATTGGAAAAATGAGACTGAATTGCATATGATCGATTTGTGCCCCATATTTATGGCCCCAGAATCTTGTTATAGAGATTTAATACACTATCTCCAAGCAGAGAAGGTCATTGCGCTTAAATTCCACGTCTTATTAGATAATTGACGAAGTGTTGTTTAGAAAAAAACTATGATAGGGTTTTTCTTAGATGTTTAGAACGAGAAGATGCAGCCAATGTCGTGAAAGAATTGCATGATGGCCCTGCTGGAGGTCATTTTTCTAGGAGACACTACAACACATAAGATTTTGAGGGATGGATACTACTAGCCAAATTTGTTTAAATACACTCATGCTTATGTAAGGAAATGCGATACATTTCAAAGGAGTGGTGGAAGACAAGAAAAGGCAGCAGGGCCTTTAAAACCAATTATTATTTCCAAACCTTTTGAGCAATGAAGGATTGATATTATCGAAGAGATTAATCCAAATTATTTGTTGCAACACAAGTACATCCTCACGGCCATAGACTATCTTACTAGATGGGTGGAATCTATCCCGTTATAGAAAGTAAATGAAGATGCAGTGATGGAGTTCTTGCAAGAACATATTATGAGTAGGTTTGGGGTTCCAATTTCCTTGGTATTTGATAATGCATCTTATTTTTTTTCCATCAAGATTACTGCATTTTCTAATGAGAATGGAATTAAATTACATTATTCTGCTAACTATTATCCACACGGAAATGGGTTAGCTAAATCTACTAATAAAAATCTCATTAGGATTCTAAAAAAAACAGTCATTGAGAATCAAAGAAGCTAGAATGTAGCTCTTCCTAATTCACTTTGGGCTGATCGAGTCACACCCAAGAAATACTTAGGTGTGTATCCCTATACCTTAGTTTATGGAAAGGAAGCTATCTTTCCTCCTAACATGTTGTTGTCTTCTTCACAATTAGCCCAAGCTTCTAGAGGATCTAATAACAAGGTCTTGCAAGCTTGAATTGACACTCTGCTGAAATTAGAAGAGTCTAGATCCAAGTCTAAGGAAAGGTTTAAGCACCAAAAAGAGATTATGAAAAGATGGTTTGACAAGAACAATTCCGAGAATAAAAATTTTGAAGTAGGATATTTGGTACTAAAGTGGGATCACCTGGATGATGAAAAGGGTAAGCACACTAAGTTTCAACATTTATGGATAGGCCCTTTTCAAATTGCAGAAAAGATAGGCCCCTCGACATACAAGTCACAGGATTTGTAGGAGTGGGAAGAGAATCTTCCAGTCAATGGTTTGGTTCTCAAACCTTATTTTACTTGAAGCTTTTTGAATTTTTCTGTACATAAATAAACCTTAAGTTTTTGCTTCATTTATTCCGTAGTTATTTTTCCATATTTACATTTTCTTTCTTAGAGTCTAATTTATTTCAGTTTGTTTATTTGCTTTATATTCAGTTTTCAAATAAGCTAGCACAACCTTGGACATTTGGAGGACATTGGAAATTTGGGAAAACTACAAATTGTTTACTAGAAAGTTGCATACTAAATATACATGTATCATAATTATGATTCTTTAAGTCGATAGACTATATGAAAAGGAGGATATGAACACATTGAAGTCCTATTTAACCCCTGTTAAATAACTAAGGTAAAAAGAGTCTAGAATACTATTTTGGGGCTCCATCCAATTTGCATTAAGATCTATCCTAGGAAGCTAACAACAAAGGACCCACAGAAAGGAAGCAGAGTGGCTAGGTGTATGGTATTTAAAATGATCTCATGACATAAATCAAAGCAAAAATGCTTAAAAGAGTCAAATATCCTAGAAAGAAAGCATACATCAAAAGACATACTGAATGAAATTAGTAATGGATATGATTGCTTAGAGGTTCGATTTCTCTGTCTGTGAGCTGAAAGCAAACTATCTCTCACACAAAAGGACACTATGGATGGAAGAACCTAAACCAAGTTTCAAATGAAGGAAGCAATCTGGGAAGAATCAAAAGGAAAAAATTACAAAATCATCAAAAGAATGTATAAGGTGTGGGAATGAGGAACAAATGAATATGCTCATCCACACTCTGTTACAATCCTGTGGTGTCTGAGCTAGAAGCAATCCAAATGCAGAAGTAAATGAACCCCATATCTTCACCTCATAAGAGTTATCGAGACTTTGAAAACTTCGGTACCCTACCCTAGTGGACTATAATATATGTTAAAGTTATAAATCTTGCATTCCTGGGAAGGTCTGAACATCTTAAAGAAATCTTAAAGTTTTGGGAAGAGTTGATTTAACAGAATACCATGAAGTAGATTTTGGTCTTAAAATTTAGTTTTTTTGAGAGATCTGTGTCCAGCCGCCAGTCTTCAATTGTTGCTGTTTGCAACTATTTCCCCAAAACAAATTTACATATTTTAGGACCCCCTTTTAAAATCCTATTTTTTGCTTCTTAGGCATTTTGATTTTGAAATCTAGCATTTATGGCTTATTTTATAATGGGAAAAGGTTCAAGATTTTGGTTTTTCACTAAGTCAGAAAGGTTCCTTTTAGCCACAGTAGCAGGTGATTTTCAATTTTGGAGCCACTACGGCAGACGAATTTTCGGTTTCGTGCCGCAACAATGGGTGAAGTTTCAGTTTGAATATCGGGAGTGCTCCTGATTCTTTGTCCCGCCATGGGAGATGGTTTCTCAAATCCATGGACGCTAGGGAGGTTGATCTTTTGGTTTACATTTCATTTGATTTAATGAAGCTGCTACAGCGGGGGTTTTCCTTTCTTTAAGCGTCACTAGGTTAGGTTGTCCGCCGCATCAGAAGTTTTTTTGATTTCATGCCGTAACAGCTTCCGATTTTTTCTGCCCTGCCATATCGGATGATTTTTTTATATCTCCACTGCAACGATAGGTGTACTTGCAAGTTTGGTATCGAAACTTGTTCTGATTTTTTGAAGCCCTCCTTGGTGGAATATTTTCTTTGTCGATAGCCCGATCCTCATCAGCCTGCTTTAGCAGAGGAGTTTTAATCTTGGAGCCGCTACAGTGGCTCTTGTCCATAGTTTCTTTACAACATTATCTTGACCTCAGAGCCGCAAAGGCAATGCAGGTGTATTACTAAGTATTAAACCGATGGTTACGGCTGTGTTGGGGTTTGACAAGCCATTGTTATCGAGGTTGTTCTCACTTTGACTTATCTGTAGTTACCCAGCACGCTGTGTTTTGGTGCCAACAACATTTTACTTCACGTGTGCAATTTTTAGTGCTTTACTTACCTCTTTTAAAGTTTTTATCCCATAGATGTCGATTTATACGCCACACGGGGAGTAGGTAGGGTTTTGTGTGGGTTTAAAAAGGGTTTTTCCCTTGTACTTCTTTAAGTTTCATTGTTTCCTTTAAGTTTAAACTCACCCTGGCCGCCTTACCTACTCTAAGAGCCTCACCAGTCCGTTCAGAGGTGTTGTTTACCCATAGTCTATTAGATCATGATGAACATACAAATGTCAAGACCTACATGTGTAGGAATTTTGTTTCCAACATTTTACCCACTAACTTGCATCTTGTTTTTCTTGACCCAATGGCCAAGGGAAGTAGGGTAATGCAGAGTACTGATGTTTTTTTTAAAATGGTTTTACTAGTATATCTTAGTCATTTATATCATTCGATTGCATAAGTTTTTTAATTATGTAAATACTAATACATTTTTTGTGTTGTTGCAATCACCACTCATACTAGACATCATCCAAAAGGACGCTAGATGAGCTCCCAACCCATGAATAATACTTGAAGTAGTTGCATGATATATTGAGGGAAGACGAACTTGGAATCCAATTGAGAAGGTGATCAAAAGTGTAATTTCTCAAGCTACAGTAAGCAAATTCTTTTTAGAAGATCAACTTCGCGTAATTCTAGCAAGGTTGGCTAACATAAAGACTCAGACGTCCAAACATGAGGCCATGGTCTGATTCCAGGAACTAGCAGAGTTTGAGATCATTGTTTTGGATGTTATGGCTTGGAAACAATTTATTACCGAGTTGAATGAGCTCACTTAAAGTGTTTTTGTCCTATTGACACATGGGAATATAATTGTAATATTTTGTATTTATAATCTTAATTAGTGAGCACATTAGAAGACAAATATTTTTGTAACCGAATGTTGAGGAAGCCCAAAGGGTAGGAGAACCAAGATTCATTGTGCAAATGTATGAAGAAATAGAGTCAAATGTATAAGGGACTTTTCTAGCGATATTATGTGAAATACTTTTTGTAAGAAGAACTATTTATTTTTATAATAAAGAAGGACTGAATTTCTGTTGGAGAAGGAGCCGTTGGAGTTTGAAATGCATGATATGGAGATGGATGAAAATGGAACTATTTTTGTTTCATCTTACTCTATAAATCTGTGAGATCATTTCACTTCTGAACTATTTCTATGTTGTGAATGATTTCCTTTCATTATCATGAAGCTTATGCAACATATGAGCAATGAATGTTTTAACAAACAATGAGCTATCTCTATGTTATTTTTCTACTATGTTTATGTATTCTGAATTATATCAGCTATCTGTAAAATTCTTTGTGCATAAAATATAGTACATTACTCATGCAAATAATCATCTTGCTCCCTCGTGATAGGTTAGATAGAATTAGCTTAGCATAATTGTTATTTGATCTATGTGATTTAGGAACAAAGGGGATAAGATGGGATGTAAGAACCTACGCATCACATTGTGAAACATTTTCTTCCTAATCATCTACATTTAATTTAGGCACTTGTATATCATTTACAAAAAAATAAAACACACATAAATGGTGGACCGGGCCATAACCGGTAAAACAAGAATCAAGATTTCACTTAATTATACAGTAGACGGGCCGCTAACCGGACGGATTCCCCATACCAAACGATAAGTGATATAATTGGGAGCAATTATTGGGGACAATCCCTACTATTGATACCTAGGATTTTCTAGGCATCAACACATCGGGATGTGTGCAAAATGACAAATATTTTTGTAGTTTTCCTCATATGATTATGAATATCTTGTCTCTTGGCCTTCCATATTCCTTGAGAAGGCTCAGATTCAACCCTCCATTACCCCTTTAGAGCACTATATATTGAGACTCTTGGATACATTCAAGGAGGAGAAATTGAAGAGTAAGGAAACTATAGTCCATTGTTGCCTCATTTTCTTATGCTTGAGTCTGCATCCCTTTGTCCCTTTGGAGCACATAGTGCTTCTCTTCCCAAGATTTCCTTTTCTTTGTGAGCTTGCTATCAAGAGATGGAGGATTGAAGTGGCAGAGGCCCAGGTGGAGGACTCGATTTCTCTAGTTCACAAAAGTGCCAACAGAGTTTGTCACTATTGTATCTATGATTTATTAATAGAAATATGTTTTCCTGTCCAATTCATGTGCATTTGAATATGAATATTTAATCCATAGATGTATTTACTTGCTTATACATGGTTGATTATATATGCTAGAGTAGCTCTAACACATTTATATATATCATTTGAGCTTTCTTTGCTATTGTTGAGAGAAAATTATAATTGCAATTGCATTGGAAAAGATCAACAAGGATCTACTTCAACCATCCAGAAGAAGGTACGATTTTATATCCCTTAGTGTTATATTTGTTTATTGCTTTTGCATATTGGGAAAGATTGATTTCTGCTGTCATACTGTCTATTGTGGTACCCCCAATCCATAGAAATTTTCTCTCTGTAAAAAAGAAGAATAATGTTTTACCATGGAGACCTAAAAATAGGATTAACGTCATGAATAGGTCTCTTACCCTTGACGACTCTAACCAAGGAATGTCCAATCCATCCATCCTCGACTATTCATAAGCCATCGCCAGCCACTAATAAGGAAACAACGACCAATTTAGGAATTTTATAATGGACTTCCTAAATCCATTAAGTAGTCTTTATCACATGCAATACCATGGGAAAATACAACAGGACACCCTAAACCATGGTCTTATAAACCACCAATAGTACACCCATATTTATCTCTTTTAATGGGTCAAGTTTAAGTTAACATTCCCCCCTTATTTGACTTGGTTGAATAAAAAAACCCCATCAAATTTTTAATTGGCTATTCGATAATACATCATGGCCCCCTTTTAAGTCTACTTAAACCTAGACTATCCTTCCCTTGAAGAGATCAATGGTTTTTTCGATGGCATTGGAAGTTTCATAGGGTTTTCTGACAGGAGCCTTAGGCTCTGAGCCGTGCTCTGATTGAGTCTGTTGTGGGTTCATAAGTTTCACTCCCATTGGGGACATGTGATGAAAATGGGGGATCCCACTGGGGGGGACCTCAACCCCTCCGTTCAGGATCCAATGACCAGCAGGGATATGGACACGGAAAATCAGAGTATGGGGAAGGTCTACACCATGGGTATCGAGGGAAAATAGTTAGGAAAAGGAAAAGCATCAATGCACAATTCCAAAAAGTGCATAGTAAAAAAAAAAAGATATCCCATCGCTGTAGATAAAGGAAGAAGGATTCAGATTGTATATTTAGCACATGAGAGATCATGCTCTCATAGGCAAGTTTGTGGGCATCTGGCCTTTAGAGAAATATTTGCTCTGGTGGATAAATGTCACATGGAAGCCTCTGGGGAACTTTGATTTGCACCTAGGAGCCAAAGGCTTCTTTACAGTGGTTTTTTTAAACATGGAATATAGGAACGTGATATTTGAGGGAGGCCCTACTTTTTCAACTTCGTTGGGATTTTTCTCAGACCATGGAAGGAAAAATTTAATCCTGACAGTGAGGACTTATCCTTTGTCCCGATATGGATAAGGATTTACTCGCTCCCATCTAAATACTAGCATGAAAATATTTTGGAAGCATTGGGGAATTCCATTGGATATTTTTTCAATATTGCAGACCATACAAAAAGAATGAGGTACACTTCGTACACTCTCAAATGCGTTTACATGAACATTGCAAAGGAGATTCCAAAAGGTATAAACCTTTTTTGGGAGGACTAATACTAGTACCTATACATTGAATATGAGCACATCTTGTTTCGGTGTAGAATATGCCACGAGCATGGGAATCTATTCAGATATTTCCTTGAAAGTAATCCCATCAATCAACCGAAAGGTAAAGATGAGAAGGATGAGGAGGGGTTTACGAAGGTCCCAGGAATGAAGAGATATACAAAGCGCCATCAGGGACCAAAGGTAAATAAAAAAACCATCTCCTCCAACCTGTTTGAGGTTTTACAAAATGACAACATGCAGGAAAATCCGGATCTGGAAAATCCAAAAACCTCCAAAGATAGTTCTAAGGAATGCATGGAAGGTTTGGAAACTCTTGAGGATCCCTCTATGGAGAAACAATCTAGTATGCGTGTAGAATAAGAAGATACGAAGGAAATGCCATATGGGAGACCTGAATCTAGATGAACTTGAGAAGGTTGTTTAGGATGCAATCAAAGGGATCATTCCATTGCAACAGATTGTTCTGCTCAAGGAAGCAATCATAAAAACTAGAAAAGAAAAATCCCTAGGGGTTTTCTCTGACAGCCGAGGAGCCAAATCCATGAGACCATCAAGAAAACTGGCAATGAAAAATGATGGAAGAATAAGTAACCATCAGCGCAATAAGGACATTGGGGAGAAATTAGTGGCGTCAGGGAAGTTTTCAACCATTTAGGCATCCTTTTCCATATCCACCAAAGCCCCCCAATGAATATTCTATACTGGAATACCATAGGATGTTGTGCTCCTCGCAAGAAAAGAAGTTGAAGAAGAAAATAAGGGAATAAAAACCCTTAGTGATTTTTATTCAAGAAACTAAGTGCTCGGAGGAGAGCTTCAAATCCATGGAAAACAAGATTTGGAAGAATAGTGAAGCCTCCTCCATAGATTCCTTGGGTGTAGCTATAGGAATAGGTATAATATGGAACCCATTAGTTTTAAGTCTCACAAATTTGATGGCTATGAAATTTTCAATCTTGACGTAGTTTCACATTCTAGAGACCAACTCAAATGCTTCCTTACTAATGTGTATGGACCCTTCGAGTTAGCTTCCAAACATATGTTTCTTAGATCCCTACAAAATATGAGCAACCTTGTTGGGCAATGACGCTAGATAATAGGCAGAGGTTTCAATCTCATTGGAAACCTGCAGGAGAAAAAAGGAGGCATTCGAACCTTAAGCCCAATTAGCAATGACTTCGATACTTTGATTCAAGACTTGGCCTTGGCTGATATCAACACAGAAAATGGTTGGACCACGTGTACCAATAAAATATCTAGTGATAGACACATTGCTTCAAGGCTATACCATTTACTTATATCAGAATCCATTCTCGTAGGTGGAGAGGACTTGGTGGCTCATTTTCTCCCTGTGGCAGGATCAAATCACTGGCCCATATGCTTAAACTAGTGTAGGCAAGGCGAACCATTAATAAGGCCCTTCCACATTGAGAAATTTTGGTTATCTCATAAGGAATTCTAGACTCTTCTTTACCAATGGTGGAAATATTTCACGCCACCTAAACGCACCCCCAATGTACCAGTTTGAGCAAAAACTAAAAAACATCAAAGCGCAGGTCAAAATATGGAATCGGGACTTCTTTGGAAACATTCAATAGGAGAAGGCTTAGCTTGACTAGAAAATTGCGCACCTCTAAAGAACCATCATGTAGGAAGGATACTCAGAGGAAATTAACAAAAGAAGAGGAGAAAATACTTCAAGAGGAGCTAGATAGTGGGGAAAAATAGGAGGAAACTCTTTGGAAATACAAATCTTGGAACAAATGGCTACTAGAAGGGGAAAGAAATACCTCCTTCTTCCACAAAACCACCATTCAGAACATACATATTAACATAATTTTCTACCTTAAATATGGTGATGACAACATGATGGAAGAGCATAATGACATAGAGAACTCTCTCTTAAATCATCTTAAAAATATCATGAAAGAACAGCATGTGAACAGAAACGCTACACATGATAAAATCCTTGAGCACATTCCTAAAATGGTAATGACAGAGCAAAATCAGCTCCTTCTAAGACTGATAGAAATGGTTGATTTAGAAGAATCTGTCAAGAAATTAAAAGATGATAAAGCGCCTGGACCAGATGGCTTCACCACCAATTTCTTTCATGCCTGCTAGAACACCATTAAGGATGAGGTGTTGGAGATTTTGGAACACTTGAGGCAGATTAGGAATATTTTAAAATCCTTCAAATTGAATTTCATATCTCTCATTCCCAAGGAACATGGAGTGGACACTCTAGGTAAATTCTGGCCCATATCTCTTTGCAATGTCATCTTTAAAATCATCATCAAAACCATTGCCAATAGAATTAAGCCTCTGTTCCCTGGCCTAGTTTCCAAAGAATAATCTGGTTATGTGGAAGGGAGACAAATATTATATGGTATCATCCTTTCTCATGAGCTCATCTATTCACTCAAACTCACTAAAATCTTGGGGCTCCTTAACAAGCTTGATCTCTCGAAATCCTTTGACAAGCTCAACTAGAGTTACATGAAAAAATTCTTCTAGCTTTTGGCTTTGATCCTATATGGGTCAATTGGATCCTCAATCTCATTTCCACTACCTTCTTCTTTATCCTATTTTATGTAACCCCCTCTTCCATGTTCAAACCCCCTCGAGGCATCCGACATGGAATGTTATCAAGAATATATCACCTTCTGTGGACATAAGCTATTCCTGTTAAATTCTCATATGCTTAGCTAAGACATCAGTACTTCATTTCATTTTCATAACAAAAGCATATAAACAGGATCACTGAAAGATAGACAAGCACAACCATACAAAAGGAACACAAAGATTTATCCTGGGAAAAACCCAGCAAAAGCTTCCTCAATATAGATGCCCCAAAAAGATAAAAGATAAAAGATAAAACCGGCAAGGAGATCAAAGCCTGGTCCTCCTCCTTCTCCAGCTACTTGTCTTCTCCACTAATGCGCTACACAAGTGAGAGTGTGTGTTTCAAATCAGAAGCACCACACCTCTATTTATATTCATCCGTTCACTTTAACTAACTCATTCGACATGTAGGCTCGAGTTACACATGTAGGCTCAAGTAACCACACTGGGGTGCTAATGACCCACCTGTACAATTAGAGGGGACAACCTCATGACTCCTATTAGTTCTTCCGATTAGAAGCATCAGGGTACAAGATAATACAAGTGGTTCTCCCGATAGGATCAGCAGGGACCACAAAAGATACATATAGAATCTTCTTCGAAGTTACAATATTTCAACACTCCCCGTTAAAGAGAAGGGTATTCTACAACAACATCAACCACAAAAATAGTAGGAGAGAGATAGAGGACATCATTAGCATCATCAGGGTAACACATCTATAAATAATTGGAAGCTTTTCAACATCATGTAGCCTTCATCTTCAATCTTTAGTCTTCAGCATCATCATTACTTTGACCACTTCGACCAGCAGCATCTTGACTCTTCAATCAGCAGCAACATCTTCAGCACTTTGACCTTTTGATCAGCAACATCTTCAGCACTTTGACCTTTTGATCAGCAACATCATCTTCAACACTTTGACCTTTCAATTAGCAACATCATCTTCAACACTTTGACCTTTAGATCAGCAACATCTTCTTTAGCACTTTGGCCTTTTGATCAACAACAACATCATCATCATACTTTGATCTTTCAATCAGACTCATCATTGTCATCAGCCTTTGATCTTTCGATCAGAACCATCATCAATCGAACATCATCATACTCTAACATCAACTCATCATCATATTATGATCTTTCGATCAATACGTCATCATCATCATACTTTGATAATATGGCATCATCATCATTAGGATATCATCATCATCACATTCTGATCTTTCGATCAGAAACATCATCATCATCATCGCATTCTGATCTTTCGATCAAAAAACATCATCATCATTAGCAACATCATAATCATAAGCAAATTTTGATCTTCCAATCAGAAAACATCATCATCATCATATTCTGATATTTCGATCAGAGAACATCATCATCAGCAACTTCTGATCTTTTGATCAGAGAAACATCATCATCATCATAAAAACATTAACATCATCAAAACATCAACATGATCCTTCCTTTCAGAATTACGGGATTTAGGTCTTTACAGAGTTACCAATGATCCTTCCTTTCGAAATTACGGGATTTAGGTCTTTACAGAGTTACTAACGATCCTTCCTTTCGGAATTACAAGATTTAGGTCTTTACGGAGTTACTAACGATCCTTCCTTTCAGAATTATGGGATCAACACATTTGTGGAACTCAGACAATCCTTCCTATTGGAATTACGGAATCAACACATCTGTGGAACTCAGACAATCATTCCTATTGGAATTACGAGATCAATTCAATGATCCTTCCTTTCAGAATTATGGGATTTAGGTCTTTATGGAGTTACTAACGATCCTTCCTTTTGGAATTATGGGATCAACATAGATGTGGAACTCAGATAATCCTTCCTATTGGAATTACAAGATCAACACATCTGTGGAACTCAGAAAATCCTTCCTATTGGAATTACAGGATCAATTCAATGATCCTTCCTTTGGGAATTATAGGATTTAGGTCTTTACAGAGTTACTAACGATCCTTCCTTTAGGAATTACGGGATCAACACAAATTTGGAACTCAGACAATCCTTTCTATAGGAATTACAGGATCAACACACGTTCTCGAGTACCGAAGTCACCGGATTCGTTCTGAACTGAAGTTCAAGGATGATACAATCCTACCACATTCATGGGGACCGAGATCTTCGGATACATTTTGAACCGAGGTTCAGGGATGATGCAATCCACCACTTTCACGGGGGCCAAGACCTCTGGCTACATTTTGAACTGAGGTTCAGGGATGATGCAATCCACCACTTTCATGGGGGCCGAGACCTCCAGATACATTTTGAACCAAAGTTTAGGGATGATGCAATCCTACACATTCACGGGGGCCAAGACCTTCAGATACATTTTGAACAGAATTTCAAGGATGATGCAATCCCACCACATTCACGGGGACCAAGGTCACTGGATCACTTTTGGACAGATGTCCTGGGATGATACAATCCCTCTTCATTCTCGAATACCAAGGTCTCCAGGTCACTTTTGGGGCAAGTGTCCAGGGATGATACAATCCCACTGTAACATCACTACTCCCCCTTTCGAGGAAGGTCTTTCTGAACCACACCAAGCTTGTCTCGAAAGTGTTCGAACTTTACCTGAGACAAAGGCTTTGTCAGTGCATCATCATCTAAACCATCTTCATCTACATCTTCAGTATGTGAATACTAAACTATCACCATTTGTATCTCCAATATGTGAGTACTGAAAGCATCATCAGGTCACCATCATCTGCATCTACAGTATGTAAATACTGAAACATCATCTATATCTTTAGTATGGGAATACTAAAATCATCATCATCTCTATATTCAATATTGATTATGGGTATTCAGTATTTGATAATGGGTTTATGGTTGATCCTCCGATTATCAAATGATTGGAAAAATGCTCGTGATGGAATGATCGATGGGACTATAGACTTGTACCCACAGCATGCAAAATATTTGTTTGGCTATCGTGGCATCATATTGGCAATGTGTTACACTGTTAAAAGCATGACAGTGAACCCTATCTTGCCATTACCTCCGTCACCTTCAGGCCTCTTGCCGCTCTGCTACGACATTCTCTTCTGCACTGTCACTTGCATCCTGCCGCTGGTAGTCTTCTTGCTTATTCTACACCTCGTGAGCTCATCCCGCATGCACAGTAGAGAAGTACTGTCACCAAAATGTTTGCTTCTTGGGCATAGGTTAGTGGTTCTTCCCTCAGGGTTTCACCATCATAGCTAGCTCAATCCTGAACTTTTCTACTATAAAGAGTTTCCATCCTCCTTGTCCTGGCACTAAGAGTCGTGGTCTTTCAATTCAAAGTTGCTGGGTGTAGGGTTTCACCATAAAATAGTTTCCTTTTGGCTGGATGTAAAGAAACGACCCCAGCATATTTACTTGTTGGATTGTTGTTCCTGTTCTTCGTTACTGTAGGTTGTTTTTCGGATTGTAACTCCTTCTTTATCGCAGTGAATGAAGGGTTTCCTTCTCCTCGTGCTAGTGGTTGCTTTACTGCTCGTGGGTGGTTGCGCTTCAGTAAAATTTTAGGTAAGAATTCTTTATTTCAAAAATCATTGTCATTGCAGTTTTGTTTTCAATACAAAGTTATTTATTTTCTAAACAAGTTTTAACACTTTTGTTCTCCTTGTTCGCAGGTGTTGGCCTATCTCCCTCTGTGCGGTTTGGTGCGAAGCTATGGAAACTGCTTGTTGGTTCATGGGTAAGACCTAGGTTATCCATGGCACTTCCTCCTTGTTTGGTCCCTTATGGTTCCTTTAACAGTTGGTCGCCGTGGCCTACAAAACCCTGGTGGTTTTGGTTTATTTGGGTTGACCTGTTCACTGTTTGTTTGTTGATATTAAACCCCTTGCTTGATGCAGGGTCTCTGGCTTAGGCCATGACTGTAAAATTTAGTTTTGTTTTGATTACTGTGTATATATAAATGTAAAAGATGGAAAGGCTGTAAAAGCCTCACTCTGTGGATTTTGTTTAAGGCCAAGAGGCATTAAAGAGTTAGACTCTTTCTGTTTATTAACTCTATTGTATATTTTGATATGCGTAGGGTTTTACCCTAACTCGGCCATATAAGAAGCGTTTACAGTTTTTTAAAAAATTATCTTTATTTATAATTGTGCTTCTGTAAATTATTGGGTTATTAATTATGTTGTATATTGTTTGGTTAACTCGGTAAATCGAGCATACTGTTACTCTATTGGTTTACTTTCCTGCACATTGATGCACTAGATTTTTACCCCGTAATATTATTTAATTTTCAAATGCTAGGGTTTCTATACATGGTTTTTATATTAGTTTACTTTATTATAAAAGAATTTGTAAATGTTGTTATATAACTGTTAACCTTCGTAATATAAGAATTTCATGTTTCTTGTGGTGTACTTAAGTAACTGTCGGTTACCTCTTTTGAGTACAGAATTTATATTTTATTTCATGTTACTATAATGAGATAAAAGAATTACTTTAATTACATAATAATACTGTTCCTATAATTTGTATATTACCTGCATACTTAGTCCATATAAAGTATATAATAAGAAAGTATATTGTAAGAATGTTATCTTACCTGTAAGTACTATTGCTCCTATTGTTATTTATACTTAGTTTATTTTGTAAGTGTATAGAGAGATAGTATTTTGTTCTTTATTTCTTATGCCATATGTGCTAAATACTTTATAAAAGTTCTCCTAGTATTTTATTACTAAACAAACTGAGTTATCCTATCCTCTAAGTTTCTACATCATAAATTGCAAATGCATCATTCAATCATACACAGATAATAACACAAATTAAATAATATCAGAACTTGTTCTTAGAGCTTGGATGACAATAGCAATGGGAGGCCGTTCCTCCCTACCAAATCCTGGAGAGCGCTCAAACAACGACTCCTCAGGACCCCCAAGCTTGCTCTGGTCTCCTTGGCTGGAACTAGGTGCAGCAATAATCAAGTACCAGTCTTGAGACTCAATACCAATCCTGAACTTATTAGTCAATTCTCTTAGCTAGCAAGCTGTATCAGACCAAGTTACTCCAGATTATCTCTCAAAACACCTTCCTTACATTTTTCCCTTTTTCCCAATAAATTCTTTGAAGTGCATTCCACCTGAATGATTCTTCTCTTGGAAAATATCTGAGCAGCCTCAACTCTCTACATTGGGTACTTTTTAAAAGATTGCCTAGGTATTTTTGGGTTAGTTGTCATTTATTGAGCCACCTGCTCCGATCCCACTTTCTTGGGGGATCATGACTCCAAATGTAGGGAAGTTGCCACCTGCAACATAGGAAGTGTTTGAGGATGTTGCCACTTGTCTTTTGCTCTCCACCTAGTTCCTTCCACCAGTTTGACCAGTAACACTCTTATTAACAACTCTCCCAAGCTGTTGTCTCCACTTTTTATTTATTAAAAATAAAATATTCAGAATTACATTTCACATCTTTTGACTCTACTAAGTCATCAGTTCCTACTTAGCATTAAATTTAACATAATGTCTTAGGAAATCAGATTAAAACAATTAACATTATTTTACAAAATTGGGGTGTGTGATAGAAACACTGGATTGTTTCTTGCTAAACCATGAACTCATAGTAGACCCCAAACAAAAGCATCTACCTAATGTGATTTTCTTGTCTGAGATACTTCCAGCCCAATCTACATCTGTGTAGCCATACAATCTATACTCATGGCTACCATCATAATATAATCCGAAGTCTATAGTCCCTTTCAGATATCTCATCACATGCTTTGCAGTTACTAGGTGAACCCGTCTTGGTTGAACAAGATATTGACTTAAGGTGTTCACAGAAAAACAAATGGCTAGTCTAGTATTTGTTAAGTACATCAATGACCCAATGATCTGTCTGTAATGAGTCATATCCACTAACTTTGATGAGTCATTAGCTAACAGCTTTAGGTTGGAGTCCATGGGTGTGGCCATGACTTTGCATTCCAACATATTGAATCTCTTCAATATCTCTACTGCATACTTTCCCTGGTTGAGAAATATTTCTTCTGAACTTTACCATACTTCCAGACCTAGGAAATAATGCATTAACACAAGGTCTTTCATCTCAAATTCTTCTACTAGTTTCTTCTTGCTTTCCATGATCTATTTCTCATTTCTTGTCAAGAATAAGTCATCCACATATAATAACAGGATAACAAGTTCATCTTCTACAACCTTGAGATAAAGGTTAGGATCAACTTTATTCTTGGTAAATCCCATGCTCGACAAGAAACTATCTATTCTTCCATACCAAGCTCTGGGAGCTTGCTTCAGGCCATAGAGGGCCTTCTTCAACTTGCATACGTGATTCCATCTAGCTTCAACTTCAAATCCTCATAACTATTCGATGTAAAACTCTTTCTCAATCATACCATTAAGGAAGGCTTGTCTTTACTTCACCATGGAAGAAACTACCATGATAGTTCTGAAGGAAGTGTACCTTACTTCCTAGAGTAAGTCTCTCTTCAGATTTAATTCCCTTTTTCTGAAAGAAACCTCTGGCCACAAATCTTGCTTTATACTTCTCGATACTTCCATCAGTTGCATGCTCTATTTTTTATATCCATTTGGAGGATACAATACTCTTTCCTTCTAGTTTGGGAACTATATCCCATACATCATTCTAGTATTCTTTCATCATAAACATCTTCCATGAGTTCGTCTTGTCATATCATCAACATATCCTAGTCTTCTGCATTCAACTTTGAAGGTTGGAACCCACTTTACTCTTGGTAAAGTCTCGATCCATCAAGAAGCTATCCATCATGTCATACCATGTCAAACTCAGATATCTTCTATAGTCACTCCCCCCAAGTGGAGTATTATCTTCCTTCTTCATTCTGTACAGGTGGTTCTATGCTTGATATATACTGGTCAATAGAGTATGTCATGTCATAGTCTATTCTTTCTAAGGCAAATCATGAACCTTTCTTTGTACACTTGTTCTTGTATATCCATATGGAGGATACTATGTACTTCCCTTTATGTCTTGAAATCATACCGTATACATCATTCCCCATGATCAACTGTTATTCTTTGATCATAGTTTCTTTTATAGCATTGTTTTCTTCATCTTGAGTTATCTCTCATACCCATGGTGGTCTTCATCATTTGAGGTGGATCTACCGCTCTCTGAAGCTTTTTCTTCCATCATGGTGTCTCTGACCCTGGGAGATTCAGATTCATGTTTATTGAATTGTCATCACTTGTTCTTCGGAACAAGTCTCGTTCTTGTTTTCTTGTAGGAGGTTGTATAGGACCTTTCCTACAATTCAAATTCACCAGTTGCATGGTTAGAACTATTTCATAAAACATATGCATAATGACAAATTCTTATGCATCATGCAACTATTTAGCCAATAAAACATTCATCCATATTTCACAGAAACTTTCTAGATTCCTTCTATCTCTACCATGACATCATTGAGATTGTGCACTAATCCAATACGTTAGCAAAGAGGTTTGATAAGTAGCACTGGAGAGTTGTATAGCGCCATGAGCTACTTACCCATCACATGCATATTAGTAGTATTAATGTAAACAATCTATCATGCATAACACATCAACTGAATACAATCAAATGCATAACAAAACAATATCATGAAATGGCAATTGAATACTTATATTTTATTTGTTTCGTGGGTAGACTCCATCTTGATCATTATGATTTATCATCTTCTTCATTCATGAAATCATCATTTCTTATCCAAATGATAAGATGAATAAGAGGTTCTTCAAGAATTGAGTTTTTCATATTCCTCATTGCTTGAGGGATATTCTTTGAATGGTGAGAGCTTGATCTTCAATTGCTCCCGTATTCTTCTTCTCTTCTTATTAGTCGAGCTGAAATTAATCACTTACTTCTAGCATACATTCTTCACATGAATGAATCCCATGATCCTGGGAGGCCATTCGAGGTGGCTATCACCACTTCTGCATACTTCTTCTTCTACCGCTTCAAGTTATTCTGCATTTTGGATCTTCACATTCTTCAACTGTATTCTCAAATCCATATTCTAATTTAAGTTCTTATCTTCAAATAGCTTGATCAAGGAATCAAACATCTTCGATGTCTTTAGGGAAGACACTTGTGGTATAAGTTGATCTGTGATTGAATCAACAATGATCTTCTTGGCCTTGATCAAGTTCTTCTTATGTAAGTGTTTGAGGCTTATCTCCCTCTAGAACTGGAACCTCTCTACTCATGTAGGTGTCCAATTCATTTTCGTTAGAGAGATCAAATACTTCCATGCTTGGAACTTTTCAAATAGATCATTTTGAAATGAGAACCGCAAATGCAAATAGCAAACGATTAGATCTTACCGATTTGAGGTGTCCATCCTTTTTCCGGAGCTGGCTGATCTAGGGTTTGTCAGAGAAACCCTAATTTTCAAAACTGGAATATTTAAGATATTATCAGATAGAAATATATATCTCTTCAAATGGAGCTGTCCAATGTACTCCTTTTTTGAAAACAGTGGAGGGAAGCTCCCGGAACAGGAAGCCCTAATTTTCCAATTTCTTCTGCAGAAAATCCTGTTACTGTTTCTGTGATATCTCTGAAATTACTGATCCTCTGTGTCTGAAATTTCAAAATGAAATAACCTCACATGTCCCTGATCCAACAACACATGTTTCATCAAAATTGGTTTCACCAATTTTAATTTATGATCATTTTCCCAAGCTGACCCGTTACAAGACTGTTCAGAACAGTGCAGTTGTACGACATGCCACATGTTACTGGTTCATCTTCAGGTTCTGAAATTTGGATCAAATAAATTACAGGATGTGATATTTCTATAACATCTTTAGTAATTCCATTTGGACCTCTGTAGCCCATTATATAGAAATTCTCCCCAAATGCCTTGTTTAGGGATGAATTCTGGAAGAGGCTGGAACCCTAACTTGGAGGCATCATATCTCCCCGAATATTGTGAATATGAGGCTGAATTTTGAGCACAGGGTAAATCAGGATTTTATATTTAGCCTATACAAGTTTCAAATCTTGATCCTTTTCCAATATCAGGATATAGCGAATGTACCAGAACATAGCAGTTTTAGTATTTAGGGTTTTTCCAGATCGGGGTCAAACTAGGGTTTGAATTTCCCAGAGTTTCACCAAACCAAATTTCTTGATCCAGGTCTATAAACTTCGATTTTGATGAGGATAAAAATCCTATGCTAGGATTACTCAAAAATTCTTCTTTTGTAGAAAGCCCTAATTTTCCGCACCAAAACTAAAAATGCTCGAAATTGAATTTTGCTTCGACAGAAAGATGCGCCCTTCAATGGGGAGTCAGTCTAGCCTTATTTTGCTGATCGATCATGGATAGAGACCCAAAAAAATAAGAAGCCATATATTCTTTAGCTGCACAATGTCTTCTTTCAGGGTGACTCTAATAGCATGTTAAATTTTCATATGCTTAGCTAAGACATCAATACTTCATTTCATTTTCATAACAAAAACATATAAACAAGATCACTGAAATATAGACAAGCACAACCATACAAAAGGAACACAAAGATTTATCCTGGGAAAACCTAAAGGGAAAAACCCAGCAAAATCTTCCTCAATATAGATGCCCCAAAAAGATAAAGGATAAAAGATAAAACCAACAAGGAGATCAAATCCTGATCCTCCTCCTTCTCCAGCTACTTCTCTTCTCCACTAATGTACTACACAAGTGAGAGTATGTGTTTCAAATGAGAAGCACCACACCTCTATTTATATTCATTCGTTCATTTTAACTGACTCATTCAACATGTAGGCTCGATTTACACATGTAGGCTCAAGTAACCACACTAGGGTGATAATGACCCACCTTTACAATTAGAGGGGACAACCTCATGACTCTTATTAGTTCTTCCGATTAGAAGCATCGGGGTACAAGATAATATAAGTGGTTCTCCTGATAGGACCATCGGGGATCACAAAATATACATATAGAATATTCTTCGAAGTTACAATATTTCAACAATTCCTCTGGTCTGAATGGTTCAAATCCAGAAAAAATGAGTAACAACTAGGTTGAAGACTTTCCTTGGAAACTATAGATGCATGAATAAAACCTCTGATGGAAGACCCGTAGACCTACAAAAGCACATCAAAAATACAAAAACATCAAAGATAGCAGAAAACTATCCATAGATCCAAATCAGTGACTAAGGAATCTGATTATACATATGTGAGATTAACACAACATATATATGGGAAGGAAATCAACTTTCCATTAAAATATGAATGAAAGAGCTTACAAATGCTTTTCCTTAATGTCAATGCACTCCTTCAAAATAACAACATCTCATCCCTGATAGCTCCAACTTGATCCTCTATGCTCTCTAAAGGACTAGACCGGGATGTCAATTCAACAGCATAACTTTACTCCTTTCTTCTCCTCTCAACCATGGAGTATGAGCTTGGATTTATAGGGATCAAAGGGATAGGAATGGTTGAGAAATAGGTGGGTGAGGTGTCCATGAGATCCTCAAAGGATGGATCTCGAGATTAACTGACCCAAGTGAGTAGGCATAAGGCTAAACACGATGCTTTTGTTCTAGAAGCCTCATGAAACCTCTTTTTTCACTTTTTACCAAGGGCACCGCTTATATTCCCTTATGACAGAGCGGCGAAGGGTGAGAACCGCACCAAAGACAAAGGTTTAAGGCGATGGCATAGTTTCCACATAACTTGGGTGATGCTGCATAAGGTATTTCTTATCTACTTAAGGGTAAGAGCGGTGCTGGAGTTTTGTATGTTAGGATCAACATCTAGAGCATTGTTTCACTTCAAGTCTGGGATTTGAGGGCAAATATCTATTTTAGGTATTTTATCACATGTTGGTGACAGGATTTGGGTGTAACAAAATTCCCTCCAAGGCATGATGCTAGAGGGATATGATAGGCAAGAGCTTTGATAGAGAAATTTATCACTTCAAGGTAAGAGCCAGCTTGATCGGAGAGTGTCATCAAGTAGGCATCGGCAATACATCAATACTTTGACTCATGAGTAAATGTAACCTCATCATGGATGCAGACCAATACAAAGCAGATCCATGAGAGGAATAAACAACCATGGCTACTAGAATACAACGTAGATCCATGTGATATAGGACTCAAACTTGGACATAGCTACCAGATATACAATGTAGATCTGTTTCATTGTAGATCTATGTCAACCCAAATGGCACTTCTCCATTCAAGTGCCGACATTTCCTATGTTGGCGCACAAAAGGACATTTATGGATCAAAGGTTGCCTAAAATACTATATATGGACATGTTATGAAATACATTCACTATCCATCCAGCTTGCTATTTTTACCTTTTCATATGTCAATTGTTGTACATGACTTTGCCTATAAGCAACCCGTGTAAATACACGACTTTTCCTACAGCATGTCGCGTATTATATGCGAGTATTTGTCATTGCAACCCACATACAGATCTGTACACGAGTTTCCCTTATAGCATCTCGCGTGTCATACACGGGTTTCCAGTATCAATACTCGTGTACGCCTTCTTTTGACATTAAAAATAATAAATTGTGATTAATTGAGATTTGTTAATCCCTAAACAATAACTATCTTAACTATCTCAACCTTCAAACCTACCTTATTTCGTTAAGTATAAATAAAGGATGTTGGGGAGGGCATTAATGAATCATACTTGGAGAGAAAATTTATGCTGGTGGTATCTATTCAAAAGTCTTTGGAGTAGCAGAACTAAGAATCCTTTGGTTGCAAAGGAGTCCTTGTTTCAGGCGTTGGGTTGTAACCTTAACTCATTCACTATTGTTAATAAAGCGAATCCTTATTCCAAATGTGTGTTGAATATCTTTCATGTATCATGGTTTGATGAAATTTATGATTAAGCACTCTATATACTGTTTATCTAACTTGTCATATATACATGTATAAGTTTGCACTTGGAGGATTTTCTCTTTGCAAGTGAAGGAGAAACATCCCTGAAATATTTGGAGGAGAAGCAGAGAGGGAGAAGACAAAGCTTGGATCAACCGTCATAAATCGGGTGAGTCTGTGCTATCTTCTTATTTCCTTTATGTAATTTAAAGCTGATTGTCTGCAAGTTTTAAGAGTACGTTGGTAACCCCATACCTTCGGTTATAAGGTGTTTATTCCTGAACAACAGAACTGGGGAATCCATTGGGGAATCCCAGACTGTTGTAGGTTATTTCTATTACCCTTGACCAGTCTTTGCCTTGAGTTTGTGTATGGTATCTTGTCATGGTTCACGCTTACCATAGTATTTGAAGGCCTTGTGGATTTTCCTTTTTTTTGAGTAAATTTTGTACTTGTACGCAGGTATCTCTTATACACAGTCGCATATAGAGGCCTGCGTACACGAGTTGCTCTCTAGGACAGTCGCGTACAGTATGCGAGTTTCCCTTATACATAGTCACATACAAGCTTTGAAATAGGGATTTTTGGGCTAGGGTTTTCCTGTCCCTGTCCTTTTATGTTTCCTGTTTGTTAGTTGGTCTTCCTTATAAGCACTATGATGTTAGTTTGATGAGCTTGTTGGACACACCTTGTGCTTTCCTCTAAAGCCCTTGAGTTTCTTTTGTTTGGATTGTCTTGTGTTTGCATTTTGAAGTAGGTCTGCTTGTTTGGGTTACAGGTTGAAGCATTTTTTTTTCGAATCAGTGATCAGGGTTCTAGGCAATGTTTTGCCTAGTATATATTTGGATAGTGATTGGTTTGCCACTTACCTTTGTGTGTTTTCAGTGATTTCTTGTCATTGTACCCACCCAAGCTAGGGTTCCAACTCTCCCCTTGTTCGTTGATATTTGGTCTTATTAATATGTTTAATTCAATTTGGTTGCTTTATACAGTTGATTTGATCCAAGTATACTCAAGTTTAGTACATTTTAGGTGCATAAGTAGTCTTTGAGCATTTTAAGAAGTGAAAAGAAAAAATTTTCAAGATTTTTGCATTTGTTTTTGCATAAGTAGTTTTGTTTTCAGTTTTAAAATATACTCTCAAAAATACAAAAATATAGTCTTAGTTTCTCTTTATCATTGCATTTGTTCATCAATTTATATTTACAAAAGAAAAAGAAGTTTTCTTTAGTATTTGTAATTTTCTTTGAAAAAAAATACACCTTTACTTTTTGTTTATTATCGAGTCAAAAACACCATAGTTCATCACTCCACTTCCTTTTGAGTAAGAAATAGCCCTTAAAATGAATGCAATAATGAAAATTTACTAGTAATTTTTATTTTCTAGGGCCATTCACCTACTAGCTTAGGCTAGACTTATGGGATAGGAAGTGTAAACTTCCCATAAGTTTTAAAATTCAGACGTAGTGGACTATTCGATAGCTAAATCCTTGTCTTTATCAATTGTATCTGGGAAGCTGCTCTCAAAAGGGATTCAAGCATGAGGCCGTGTGGAGGCATTGGACTGAGGAGATAACCCTTCGATTCCTTGTCAAAATGTATATCAAGACATTTACGCATCTAGGGATTCTATCCTAGATAGAGTTTCGGGCTCAGATACCCTACACATGCGTACGAGTTAGGCTTGCGACTGTCCCCCCAGACTGTTGGTATAGATAAGGTAGCCTTTAGTCTCTTGACATATAGGGTTCATACCTAGGTAAACTGGAAGGCTATTTCTGGTTCACCTTGGATGGGCTTGGAAGGTAACCCTTGTTGAAAGTGTAGGAGGGTGGTGGGTGATTCCTCTGCTTGTGCCTAAGAACCACTGCAAGGACACCAAGTAATTGTTCTTCAGCTTTCTTCGGGAAAGCATATCTTTCACCCTTGTTGATTGTTTGAGGCTTTACGAAATTTTGTAGTGTTTGCTCTATGGTTTTGTTTGTGTTTAGTTGGCCTTAGGGTTTGATTTGTTAAATTTTCAATTGTGGAGGACCAACCTATAAGAAGTTCAAGAAGGTTACAAAACCTTCCTCCTCTCATCACATGGGAAACTCCACCTCCACCCCAAAGGCGGAGATTGGACACGAACGGTTCATTTGAACCGGTAGGTGTAAGTGAAGTTCCAGGTGAACCATCACTTATAGCTAACCGTCTTGATTTTGATATAGTTGAGATAGAAGACTTGCAGACTGACGAGTTTGCAAGGAATTTTAACACACCCTTGACTGACTTAAATGATCCTATGATCATCCAGGTTAGAACTTTTGATTCACTTGTTTTAGGTGTCCCTGTGGGTAGGATTATGTCTATAGTGGGAGAAAGTTATTTTGTTTTCACCTCAGCCATTCCGGCTGAAGGAGTACTATCTCCCCCAGTAAGTGCCCCTAGATCTAGCATACCTTCTACACCTTTGACTCCAGCAAGCCGGGTGGTCCAACCACCGGTTCACTCAAGCCTAGCAAGTGCTTCTGGTGACATGGTTACTGGGATTCCTAGTATACCTACCATTCCTTCCTCCTTCACATACACTACCCAGAGTGGTCCAGTAGGATCCTTGGATTTCATCCAAGGATTTCCTTGGAATGGGGGACACATTCCCCCATCCACTCTGTACATAGGCCCATCACCTTCTTATGTAGGAGTGCAGTTTGGAAACAATACCTCTTATGGGAAAAGTTTTCAAATTTCAGTATCGGCCTCGTTTACAAGCTCTCCCTTTTCATTGTTTAATGGAGGGATACCTACTCTTGTTTTTCAGACCCCAGTTTCAATTGGGACGACTTGAACCTCTTATATTTCACCTCCCACTCACAGTCCTATGGCTTATGGATGAAATCTATTTCAAATTAATCCATCCACTTCACGACTGGTGTCAGGGGGAAACCCCACCTTTACTTATGGGCATTCGGGGGCAGGTCCCTCTAATCCCCAGACTGGCACTTTCAGTGCCTCGGTTCAACCCAAGATTCCATTCCTGGCAATGTTAAACTTGCCAGAATTGTCTAAGTTAATGAATGACCTGGTGAGGCATGACCCCTCATGGTCACCTATTCCCACCAAATTACCATTGGACATCCCTAAATTCGAGGGAAAAGTTGGTGAAGATCCTGGGGCTCATGCCACCACATTTCATTTATGGTGTTCTTTGAATTCACTGAATGAATATTCAATTAGGTTGAGGTTGTTCCAAAGAACCTTAAAAAGTACCGCAGCAAAATGGTACATTGAGTTTCCTTCTGCTACTTCCAATAGTTTTTAGGACTTGGCTAGTGCATTCCTTAGCCACTTTCAGCTTCCGGTCCGATATGATTTCAGAATGGACTTGTTATCTACCTTTAAGGAGAATAAGGCTACCCACATCTCGGATCATATCTAAGAGCGGAGGAGGTGAAAGAGCCTTATAAAAGCCACTATTCTTCTTGAGTTCTTACTAGAGTGGTTCCTTAAATCCCTGGTGCCCTACATATCTAAGGACGTATCCACCACAGGAGTGATGAATGAAGAAGAAACCATTCTCATGGCCCATCAATTGGATTTGATTTATTCACAATCTAGGATCTTGTGTGAGATTATCCCTGAGGCACTGAGGCCTACCCATGATGCAGAGAAGCCTAAGCCTGGGCCCCATGCCGATGGTGTGGTTGGGTCCATAAACTCTCCCACTGTAGAGTCTTTGACTAAACAACTTCATCAGTTGTCCATCAAGAATTCTACAGCAGAGGCAGCAAAGGCTACCTCCTCCCCCTAGAGTGCAAATGTTTTTGCACAGACCTTTCAGAAGGGCAATCAGCAGCCCGGTGGGAAGAAAAAGAGAGGAAAGAAAGGAGAGGGAAACCAAAACAAGTAGAAACCTGTGAATAGTGTTGATGGGGGCAAGAAAGAAAAGAAAAAGGTTAAATTCCCGTGTAAGTTGTGCCATGAGGATCACCTCAATCACCTTTGTCCCCTTATGGAACAATCCCAGAAGCTGCTTAAAGCTCAACAATCGACTGTCCTGAAGGATCCTTTTCCCCAAGGGCAGAACTTTGCTTCAGCTTCTAATGTAGCAGGGGGCACTCCAAATGCCCTTGACCCAAACTATATCAACATGGCTCGATCTTCGAATTTGTTACAGACTAGGAATAAAAACTATGAGAAAGAGACTTCTGAGAAGGGTAAGGCTATAGGTGAAACTTCTAACCCTCTCACAATTGAGAATACTGCTGAAACTATGCCGAAGATACCGAAAGGTGTCTTCAAGAAGACCTTGCATAAACCTAATGCTAGGGCTGCTTTAAACTACTCCATGGTTGAATATCTAGCCCAAACCCTGTGTGCAATGTTAACTTTAGAGGTGTTACAGAGCTGTCCCGCCCAGCGGGATTCCCTCTTAGCAGCTTTAGGCAGCATGGACTCATCGAGTCTCATGGTGAAATTTCATTTGTCAGATGTTGAAATTCGCCTACCTTACAATGTAGCCTTATCAATAGATGTCATCCATGTTGAAAGACCATTGGAAGGGCAGTCATTGATGAGGGTGCTTCTACATGAGTTATGTCCTTGTCCTATTGGAAAGCTCTCGAATCCCCAGAGATGGTCCCATCAAGCACTCTATTTACTGCTTTCGATGGAAGGTCATTTCGTCCGCATGGTATCCTACCGGCTTTTGAAATTAAGCTGGCAGGGAAAGTAGTGTCTGTTGAAGTGGAAGTGATTGATGCACCTTTGGATTATAATTTGCTTCTGGGAAGAAGCTGGACTTATGCCATGTTCGCTATTGCGTCAGCCTTCTTTTGGGTAGTGGTTTTTCCACATGAAGGAAAGTTGGTTACTGTTGACCAACTTGATTTTACTCGAAAAGGCCGTTTAGAGTCTAATAAGTCTGCTGTGCCATTGGTTGATCAGGTAAAACTTACTGCACAGAGCTTGGGGGATGGAATGTACGCATCATCGATGGGCACATTTGATCTTCCAGCCCCAATTAACTATATTGGTTCTACTAGTATGGGAAATTGCATAGCCACGATTGTTGATAGGACTGATCCTTGGGTTCTCCCTTCTGCCCATGAACCGGAAGTGCCCTTATTGGAAATGGAAGTAGCTTACCAATCTATCACTCAAACCATTTTTGATCCCATTCCAGACCCTCTCACAGTCTCAGAGGACCTGGAAGAAGTCTATTTTCCCACATGGGCAGAAAACTCTTTGCACTCTACGGATTGTTTAGATATGGTTTTACCTTCTGATGAAACCATTCTGGAAGCCATGAGTGGATGTGGTAAGATCTATGAAGATCTTCACCATCGATTCTATTTTCTTCCAAAGCTAAGAAAAATAGAAAATCAAGAGTTTCATATGAGACTATTAGATGATGTTGATACACCCATCAATCCCTTACCTAGGGAAAGAATGTTTGCCAAGGGGAATATGGCAAATATTTCCGCTACTATCCCTATCAACATCTCTGTAAATCCTGGTGTCGTGGAAAACATATATATATGTGCAAACTGCTCTCCTGAGGAGATTTATATCTATACTTCCTTGTTTAAGGAATTCTGCGATGTCTTTGCCTGGTCATATGAGGAGATGCCAGGCATTGATCCATCAATTGTTGAACATGAGATCCAAATATATAATGATGCCAAACCTGTTCAGTAAAAGTTAAGACCTGTTAACCCACGTAAAGCGGCGGCTGTGAAGGATGAAGTTGAAAAACTATTGAAGGCTGGTTTTATTTATCCCATATCTGTGACAGAATGGGTATCCAACCCTGTTCCTTATGATAATAAGCAAGGGACCATATGTGTCTGTACTGACTTTAGATATTTGAATAAAGCCTGTCCTAAGGACAACTATCCCACGCCATTTATAGACCAGATTATAAATGTTTGCGCGGGAAGTGAAGTGTTCTCGTTTATGGATGGTTTCTAGGGATATAATCAAATTCAAATAAAATCGAAAGACCAACATAAAACTACTTTCATTTATCCTTGGGGTACCTTCGCGTACAAAAAAAATCCCTTTGAATTGAAAAATTCTAAGGCAACCTTTCAATGGGATATGAACTTTGTCTTCCATGATATCAAAGCCATTGTCGAACCTTACCTTGATGATCTGCCTGCACATTATCATAAGAGGATTCAACATCTAGTTCACTTATGGTTGATATTTGAGAGATGTAGATACTATAAGGTCCACTTGAATCCCCACAAGTGTGTGTTTTGTGTCAAGTCAGGAAGATTTCTCGGGTTCTGTTGTGCCCCTACCCAACAGCCTTTAAAAACCATTATTTCATCAAACAAAAATGTATTTTGTTTTGATGAAATGTTTGAATTTCATAGAACAAAACTAAAGAATTGATAGCTACTGAAATGGTGACATTCCAGCAGCTACTGAAACATGAAATTTAATGTTTTTAAAAGAAACCTTTGCGAACTATGGATTAGTTGACAAAATCACTACTTTGAAATTATCATTTTGAGTGGATTTGCATTAAAAATCAAGTGATTAGTGTTAATCATTTGTTATAACTTAATCTTGAAATCTTATCCAAATATTTATCATTTGATTTTATTATGTGATTTTGTTATATTGATAAGGTTTAAGGTTGATTATTATATTTTTGGAATCTTACCAAAGTTCATTCGAATTATTTTTCTTAAGGCTTTTCATTTAATCTACACAACTTCATTATTCGATCTTGATCTTTATGATGGGCTTCATATGTCATCTTTATTATTGCATGTAAAGGTCGAGGTTGATACTATAGGTTATGGGATTTGTCTCTCATTCCTGAAGGTTGAAATTATTATACAGTAAGATGTGGATGCTTGGATGTCATTAAGAGTTATATATTTTGGAATATGCATGAGCTCAAACAATATAAGCATTCTTAGTATTGGTAATATTGGTGAACATTCCTCCATATGGGTGAAAGACAAATAACCATGAATATGATTGGATATTTTCCATATGAAACGACAACCAAAAGAGTATTTGAAAAGATAAAGAATTATTTCATGGATTAAATATGATGCTTATATTGAAAGGAGATTTATGGTAGTGAAGCTTTCAACACTTTTGCAATTAATGTCATATCTTGTTTTCATAAATCCCCATAGGTGGATGGACATCATGACAATTTTCAAAATATTGTTGCCACATTACAAGAAGTTTGAAAAGCATATATTTGTTTTCTCAAATCGTTTTCGATTTTAAGCAATTCAATAGGCAATTTGATTTGAGAGAGGATCTACTTCTCTATCATACATTTATGGTGATTTCACACAAATCGTTGTGATTTTACGAAGAAATAAATTTAAATCCACAAATGTGCATTCACCGCCAAATTAAGAATGGGATTAGGGATTGATTTAATGTCATTAGCAGATTGCAGTTTGTTGTTTTAAGGATATACCACCATATGTTTACAGCGAACAAAATAATTTACCACATTATCATATTTCAATTGATGGTGAAGACATGTGTGGCCAGATAAATCCTGAATTTCTGCAGATGAAAGAGATTTAGTTTTCAGCAAATATATATTCATTAATTGTTTTTGAAAATCTGTTAGTATGAATTAAATATTGCTGAGATATCATTAAAGAAATGATTGTAAACACCACGTTTCTCTTCCAGAAATTAATGCGTAAATAGTTAGCAATAATAATTATCGAGTTATTCATTTTGTTTCTGTAGAGATTTGAGGATCTCAGGCGATCAACTTCATTCCAGAAAAGGAACAAAACTGTCGGGATTGTTGCCAGTTACAAAAATCGGGTCTTCAACTAACAGGGATTTTTCTGGGCTACATTGTGAGTAAATGGAGGCAGATCTAAAAAATATGCCACATGGGTTTTCTTCAGAACGGACCCATTTAGATTTACTCAGGCGGATTTCGCCAAAAAGTGATGGTTCTTAGGAGATTTCGGGGATACTCTGAGCACGATTTTTGCGGTTGCGGCTGGCACAGAAACGGTTCTTTCCAGAAATTCGCCTGAGCAAAGCTCAATTTGGGATTTATTTCTTCTGACTGTGGTTTATTTAAGCAATGGGAATTTGATTGGCAAAGGGAGGGAGCTGAGAGACTTCTCTTTCAGATCAGATCGCTACTGCCAGGATAATTTTGGGATGGATGAACAGCATTGAAGAATTTCTTTTTCATTGTTTGAAGAGCAGACCAAGAGTTGGAGCTGGGGGTTCGATGGTTTATGGAAAGGAGACAACAAGACTACAGTTTGATCTATTGTACCTGAAGACAGCTTCCTGTCAGTTGATACGATTTTTTAAAACTGGTGATAAATTATATTTATGTGTATGGTTTTACTCTTAACACATGTGTACATTATCCATAGCCTTGTTTTTGTTTTCCCATATTGTTTATGTTTATCATAGTATCACTATTGAAACGGTGCAAATATATTTATGTTTTAGCTATTGACTTATGCTGAATGCAGTTCTGTTAATTAAAATTGTGTCGTAAATTAATGACTGGCATTGGTGCGTCTATGGTTTATGGGTCTAATGTATAACCTCGGTGACTTCCAAATTTATTTTGAATATTATCAAGGTTATTAATAGTTCTTATTAACAGATCTGATTTCGGTTTAGATTCGCATTGCTCTTGATAGGGATAAATTGATTTATATGCTGTTTCTTTTAAACTATTTTATAAAAACAGCCATTGAATCATATTCAGGTTCTTTTCTGATTCTTTGTGATTAATGTATATTTGTTAATAATGCATATTTATAACTTATTTAAACATGTTTAATTAATTTTTGATTATTTATAAGTTCAGTTAATTAAATAGATTTGGTTCATAGATTAAGTTAATTAACTCACTAATTCATTAGTAAGTAGATTAACTAGTTTAATTTGTACATTTGTAGGTATTTATTAGATTTCATTAACCAAAGTAATAGCTCTAGTTTTATCTTCTATGCTTAGTTTAGTTAGACTTTCAGGCCAACAGAGCCTTTAAACCTGTCGGAAACAACCATCCCAAACAGCTTGGAACCTGCTCTAAGGACCCCGGTCTGGGTTGTTTTCCCCGTTACGTGCATAGTCACATATTCCCGTAAACAGGTTCATTGTCTCTAATAGAGGCATCTAGATGGATCCATTAAAAGTAGAGGCCATTGTAAATCTGCCTCCTCCTTGTTCTATCAGCCAACTTCAAATCCTGCAAGGAAAGTCTAATTTTCTTTGATGTTTTATTGTTAAATATGCCAAGATTACCAAGAGTTTCATGTGCCTGCTTAAACATGACACCCTATTTGTATGGGATGAAACTGCACAACTCACTTTCAAGGCATTGAAAAAAGCTTTATTGTCGGCACCTTTACTGCGTTCGACAGATTACTCTAGGGATTTTATATTGTATTTGGTTGCGTCCGAGTTGACCATTAGGGTAGTACTAGTCCATAAGGACAATAAGCTCATAGAGAATGTCGTTTACTATCTTAGCCGTGCTTTGGCCAGATCTGAACTCAGGTACTCCCATGTTGAGAAATTAGCCTTAGCAGCTGTTTATGCTGTTCAGAGGTTACATCACTACATTTTACTGAGGACCACAATAGTAGTGGCGGATGTGAATCCCTTTCAATATGTTTTGTCCCAACGGATTTTTGGGGGAAAATTCAACAAATGGATAGTCATTCTCCAAGAGTTTGACTTGGATTTTTAGTCCACTAAGTCTAAAAATTCCTTAGTTTTTGCTAAGCGTATAGCAGAATTTCCTACTGAAGAAAATGTAGCTGTTGAAGATGACTCATTCCCAGATGAGCATATCTTCTTGATATCCACCTCTAATCCTTGGTACGGAGATATTCTTATATATCTCCATACTTTGAAGTATCCTGTAGCTTCCTCATGGGAGGAATGATGTAAATTACACCTTCATGCTAAGAACTACCTCATCATAGGAGATACATTATATCGAAGAGGGGTAGGTTCCATTTTGTGTCAATGTCTTACCCATGAGGAAGCGGAGATTGTCCTTAATGATTCCCATAGTGGAGCGTGTGGGGCTCATTTATCTTGGTTAGCAATGGCCCAGAAGATACTACGTGTCGGTTATTTCTGACCCACTATATTCAAAGATTGTGTGGAAGTGGTGAAGCGCTGTCATTCTTGTCAGCTTTACACCAAGAAAATGGGGTCACATCCTACTCCATTATTTCCCATTGTCTTGATAGGCCCCTTCATGAAATGGGGGATTGATTACATGACATGCAACCCAGCCTCGGCTGGGGGTCATAAATATATTATTGTCATTGTTGACTATTTTACGAAATGGGCAGAGGCAATGCCTACTTTTAAAGCCAACGGGGAAAAAATAGATTTCTTCGTATTCAATCAGATTATAGCACGATTTGGTATACCCAAAGTGATTGTCGCTGACCATGGCAGTCATTTTCAAAATAGCATGATGACGGAACTAACCACTATGCTTGGATTCAGACAAGAAAATTCATATTTGTACTATCCGCAAGAAAATGGTCAGGTTGAGGCTATAAACAAGAATTTGAATACCATCCTCAAACGTACAATTGATGTAGCCCATTCTAACTGTCACATCATGCTATACTCTGCTCTTTGGGCGTACTGAACTAATGGAAAAACTGCTATTGGTTTCTCCCCCTTCCAACTCGTTCATGGAGTGGAAGACGTTACCCTGGTTGAATGTGAAATCTCATCTTTGAAAATAGCTATTCATGTGTTACCCGATACGACAGAGCTTGAATAATGTATGGTACATTTAGAACACCTTGATGAACAGCATAGATATGCGATGACTGCTAATCAATCTCACAAGAATAGGGTCAAAAACCAATATGATAAGCTGGTTAAACCTTGGATTTTCTCTGAGGGGGAACTTGTTTTGCTTTGGGACCAAGACAGAGAACCCCTGGGGGCAGGAAAATTCAAGGCCATGTGGTTAGGGCCTTATGTCGTGTCGAAGGTCTTAAATAAGGGTACATATGAGTTAATTTATTTTGATGGGAACAAGCTACCTGAGCCTAGAAATGGGCTCTACCTGAAAAAGTACTATGCTTAGGCTTAGCGCTTTTTCTTGTATTTTATTGTATGTATTTTTATGTACATTAGTTTGTCGGTTTTTTTTTTATACCATTTTCTCGTTGTTGTAGATTTCTTCTGAGAGGTATCTAGGTTTCGCTGATGGCGCCAATCGCCACACTTGTAATCTAGCTTCAGCAGCATGGGTCATTTACTCTCCCTCAGGACAACTAGTTTCCGTAGGAGGTGCTTGCTTAGGTCCTGCTTCTAATAATGTTGTTGAATATAGGGTTGTAATTGAACTTCTATGGGATTCTTTTTCATGTGGTATCACCCAGCTAGAAGTCCACCTGGACTCTCAACTGGTAGTTTCCCAGCTCAATCGAGCTTATCAGTTTCGAAACCCTATTCTATTACATCATTTCATGCAAGTTAGGTTATTGGAAAGAAATTTTAAATTTATTATCTTCAATCACATTCGAAGAAATCATAATTCATTGACTGATGCATATGCTAATTACATTTTATATTGGCATCTAACACACATTTCATAAAAACATACCGCATGCACATAAAAAACACTTGTAAATAAACTGACAACAATATGTGTGTGTGTGTGTGTGTGTGTGTGTGTGTGAGTATTTGTCTATATATAGGTCAATTCTGATCCTCAAATCTAGTCATAACTGTATATTATACAAAACATATACAAAATGTGGATCGCAGTCCATCAAAATGTCCTAGATCTAAGCAGGACCACCCTGGTGACTTGGGCCACCTTGGTCCCCATGGTCTATCTGTACTCTGGCTTCCTTAGCCTCTTCGGCTTTGGTAGCCTACACGTCATCTATGTACACAAGAACCGCTCTAGTCACTTGCCTCAAAATGCGTAACCAGACAGGTGGAACTCCAACCAAAAACTCCTACATGACGGCCGGGATATGCTCTATCCACATTGGTGGTAGGTTATCTCTTTCTCGGACCATGCGGAATAATACAAGAAAGGATCCTTCTATTTTCTATTTGAATTGAGAAGAGTATTCTCAGGCATAGGTTTATCACTCTTCTAGACCTGAGGGACTAAATTTACAGAAAAGGAACTCCCAATATGAGCTTAGTTTTCTCTTTTTCGTGCTCTAGACCTAAACATGAAAAATATTCTGAGTGTACTTTGTGTCTTTGTCATGCTTGTTAAACAATAAAGAACAAAGCAACGAGTTTATTGTTGTAAGCCCCATTTCTCGTACTCAAATGGATCTTTCCGAGTGATATTGCTTTCCTTCACACTCGTAAAACTCAAGATATTTATGTTGTTCTTGAAGGAGCGTTGGGTAGGTGGTAATTTAACCTTTTTCGGACCTCCTTGACTAAGTACGAAAAAGGTTCACCTTTTCTTCTACGAAACTTAAGAGAGTTCTTCTGTGGTATGTTTTATACTTTTTCAACCTCAGGAGACTAAATTGGACAAAAAAGGACCCCCCTGGAGTCTTCTTAAGAGTTTTCAGACTCTCTAAATGTGAAAACACCAGCTGAGCATGTACTAGTTCGGGCTCATTAAATCCATGAATCAGTGACACTATCAAGCATTATTTTCTCTTCTCTTCAAGCTTGTTAGAAAATGAAGAGAGATCCGATTTGACTTTCTTGGACTCGTTAAAATTTAATAGGGAGGGTAATGAAGAAGTTTTCTCTTGTTTTCAGTTAGTGGTAGCATGTCATCCTTGAACATAGCACTCTCTATTTTTTCTGATACCCATGTCTCAGTGTTGACTTTCAGTTCAGCTATTACTTTGAGTTTATTACTCTCCTCTTGTCCATTATACCTGGGGAATCTGATCATGTCTCCTACATGACAGATAAGTCTAGTTTTTCTATCTATAAAGTTAAAAGTTGCCTTGGGTCATCTCTATGTCGTGCTCACTGTTCAAGGACTCAACTCAATGTCTGATTTCTATCCTGATCCCATCATTGTTATATCTATTATCTCTTGTGTCTCCCTTCCTTTGCCCAGTTCCTAGTCACTCTTGTGATCCGTTGGAGGATCTATTGCCTTCCTTATCACAATATGGTTCTGCTTCAGTACTTCCTGATGACGAAGACTTAGAGTTTTGACGATAGTACCTCAAGATTCACTTCCATCATTGGTGAATTCCTTTGCTTCAGTTGTCGTTATCACTTATGGATTGACAAACTGTTGAATCTGTTCCATGTTCGAATTTAGCCTACATTTATTCACATGGATTGGATTGTATTGGTTCTTTTGGGATTGCTTATGAAGACCTTAGTTCCTCATCTATGGACTAAGTTGCGCAAGATTATGTTCCATTTATGTACACAACTTCTAGATATTTGAAGACTCATCATTATCGTATATTGTGGCTTTGATCCACCTTTGTAATATATGTGGTCTTGTACCCGTATCATATGATGTACTCCAATATTATAAAGGAGCTAGTGTTCCAATATATTGAACATAGCATCCTCAGATATGACTTTGTATATGACATTATTATGTATTTGTTTGAGGTACTACCTCTGCTCCATTAGATTTTTGAGTTCTCCAAAGATAAAGATTATAATGTATTTCAGCCATCGCTTCCCTCTGTCCTCACACATCAAGGGGCATCTTTTATCAAACCAAATGGCACTTCTTCGTTCGAGTGCCAACATTTCCTATGTTGGTGCACAAAAGGACATTTATGGATCGAAGGTTGCCTAAAACACTATAGATGGGAATGTTATGAAATACATTCACTATCCATCCAGCTTGTCATTTTTACCTTTTCATATGTCAATTGCTGTATGCGACTTTGCCTATAAGCAACCTACATGCATACGTGACTTTTCCTACAGCATGTCGTGTATTGTATGTGAGTATTTGTCATTGCAACCCGCATATAGATCTGTACGCAAATTTCCCTTATAGCAACTCCCATGTCATACGTGGGTTTCCAGTATCAATACTCGTGTACTCCTTCCTTTGACATTAAAAATAATAAATCATGATTAATTAAGATTTGTTAAGCCCTAAACAATAACTATCTTAACTGTCTCAACCTCCTTAACCTTCGAAACTGCCTTATTTCACTAAGTATAAATAAACGCCTTGGGGATGGAATTAATGAATCATACTTGGAGAGCAAAGTTATGCTGGTGGTATCTATTTAGAATTCTTTGGACCAGCAGAACTTAGAATATTTTGGTTGCAGAGGAGTCCTTGTTTCAGGCATTGGGTTGTAACCTTAACTCATTCACCATTGTTAATAAAGAGAATGCTTATTCCAAATGTGTGTTGAATATCTTTCATGTATCATGGTTTGATGAATATTTATGATTAAGCACTCTATATACTGTTTATCTAACTTGTCATATATACATGTATAAGTTTTCACTTGGAGGATTTGCTCTTTGCAGGTGAAGGAGAAACATCCCTGAAAACTTTGGAGGAGAAGCAGAGCGGGAGAAGACAAAGCTTGGATCAACCGTCATAAATCGGGTGAGTCTATCCTATCTTCTTATTTCCTTTATGTACTTTAAAGCTGATTGTCTACAAGTTTTAAGAGTACGTTTGTAACCCTAGACCTTAGGTTATAAGGTGTTTATTCCTGAACAACAGTCATATAAATGCAAATTTGACCATAGCCACGACCATACAAATGTGGATCCACGCTGTTACTTCATACAATATACTCCATCGCAACCCAGGGAGAAAGCTATGAGTGCTTAACAAATACCCTGGGTATTCATCTCGTCTTCCAAAAAGTATGATTCTAACCATGTGATTACAATTTTCTGAAGTCGAACATGGTAGAAACCACTTGATTATTGACCAATGATGTGAAACGTTAACAAGTGCGAGGGATATCACTGTTAATGTCAATGATTCCAAAGGTACCCTAGTACAATCTACAGAGTGCGAATAGATGTTTTGATGTCGAACACCCACCAGAGTCTTCCAATCAAAGGTCAATGATGTGAACCTTTGTTGAGAGCGAGAGAATCTGTCATTGAGGAATACATATAAAAAGGTACTAAATTTGTTTCTAAGACTATTTCCTGGATGATGAACTGATGTCGACAGGAATAGTCTCATCCAAGGAGGGCCATGATGAATCCCACATTGACGACACAAAACGTAGAACAAAGTTTTGGAATGTTGTAGATAATGTAACCATAGGACTGACTCAAAGGTACTGACACAAAGGCTTATTAATTGCAGAGGTAAACTTCTTTCTTCATTTGAACATCAGATGGCACGACAAAATACTTGGCAGCATGACTATATCAGACAGACACACAATACGATAGTAGACAATGCATTCTTTTTGAAAGACTCAAAGGAGTGGCATGACTCATGAAAGTGGATCGACTTGTAATAAGCTGAATACCTAATAGACTGGATGATATGTAGACAAGTGACATGTTTAAAGGTGACAAACAACTGCCATTCGGTTTGCAAAATCATTCCCTTCACTTAATTCCCCCATCATGATTGATGAATTCCTCTTTTCATTTTTACGATTTCAAAGAGGGTAACAAACACTCATTTTAGCTCATCCTTCGGACGAGTCCAAACTCATATGTTTTATGAACCTAAGAAAGGAGGGGTTCATTCCCAAAAAAGGGTCTCTCAGTGTTTTGTTTAACGAGTCAAATGAAAATAAACTCGATATTATTCACATTTAGAGAGCCTGAACGAAGATGAAGTAAGACTCCAGAGGGTTCTTTTTTGTATGATTTAGTCTCCAGGGCCCAAAAAAGTATAAAATAATACCCGAGAGAACTCTTCCAGTCATGATTGGCTGGAGTGTTCCTTTTTCCTAAATAGTCTATCCGAACCGAAAAGAGATAACCTACCGTTGGAGAGATGACTCTTCAAATATTTTTACAAGTATGAAGAAGACAAATACTTGACAATCTTTTCATATTTAGGGAGTCCGAAAAGAGCTTGAAGGAGACTCCATTAGGTTTCTTTTTTGTGATGAGAAGTTTTTACGAGCCTCAAAAGAATCGGAAAAAAGGACTCAGAACTTTGATACTGAGCTCTAAGAGTGTGACCAAAGTGTCAAAACAAACACTCAGGGACATTTTCCATTTTATGGAAGTACGGAAAAGTAAAAAATGAACTCACCATAGACTTTACTGTTTTCTCTTTTACTCCTGCATGGCTCAAAAATAATATTAATCTCTTGGAAAATGACTTTAATGAAATATATAAATGGATTTTATAATAATAATGATTTTTTAAATATCAACATAACATTAAAAAACCCTAAAAATAGATATGAAAGTTATTTGAATAGTAAAAGTCAAACCATTTTACTATTTACCACTTTGTGAGAGCATTTTGGAGCAAATTTGAGCAAGATCTTCAATTAGTGATGTTGGGAGATTCTACTGTCCGATTCGAGCACCGTCAAAGCCAAGTAAATGTTTAAATCCTATCCTTTATTTTTAAAGCATCCATTTTTTATTTTGTGGGGGTTTTGGGTTGTTTTAAGCAAGCCCTAAATCTTAAATATGGGCACCACTCCTGCCCCTTACCGGACAGGCGGTGCACCGAGAGAACCACACAACTTCTACTACACTCAGGCGATGCCACCGCTCTGTGCAAATGGAGCTCAAGCGGTGCCGACAGTGAGTGGGGAAAAATGAATGGGAAAGCAAGAACATAAGTTTTTAACTGATTTAGATGATTGATTATGTTTTTAATTGGCCCATTGATTGTTTTTGGTAGGTTCTAAGCAATAAAAAATGGTTATAAGGAAAGAACGGAAACACGATGAATATGTTGACTTTGTCGAGAGAAATGCAGGATGCATAGCTAGATTGAGGAACTGTGGCCTTCTAAAATTCTTCCACATGCCTAGCATGGTTTCCCATGAGATATTGTTGGAGTATATCCTTCATGTGTGGAACCTAGAGCAACAATTTTTTGAGGTGGGAGCCCATGTGTTGACTATTGAGGTAGAGGACATCTAATTATTCATAGGTTTATCTAGACGAGGTGCTCCTATCTCACTGACTAGTTCCCGTGGAGGGGATGTGACCACCTAGGAGTTAATCAACCGTCACTGCATTGCTGGTATTAGAACTTATGGGAAGAAAATTCCCAATAAGGCAGTGTAGCTGATCCTCTCCGTACTCTTATTTTCACTATGCAGAGGCTCGATGGGAGCCAGGGACCTCATCAGGCTTCCAGAGCACACATGTTATCTTTCCTAGAGGCCATGGCGCCTACTGTCTTTAACTAGGCAGAGGCATTATTACCGGTCTTCAAGGACCAGCTGACCAAGTGTCGGCAAGGAGAGCTGAAACAGTTTGGCTATGTTTCCATCTTAGCCTATTTCTTCTTTGAGTGGGTCCCTCATCTGAGGCCCCAAGTGGTATTTACTAAGCTGAGGGTGAGAGACCCTTGTATGCTGAGGTGGGTCAGAATTATGGCCCGGACGAGAGCAGGCAAAGGAAAAGTGAAGTTTGGGACTCCATTTTTTCACTAGCTGAATGATCAAATCCTAAATATTGAGGATTATGCATATGTGGGTACTGAATTCAGGGGTGAACCTAACTTACCACTTCCACCTGGCGCACAGTGGGGAGACATGGGTAAGAAAAAAAACCTTGAGATGGCAATTTGTGTTTTTGTATTTTTTTTATTTTTATTTTTTATGTATAGTAACGAGACCTAAATATCTTCATGCAGATGTTGGAGTGGCACGACCTGGAGGATATTCTCCACTAGATAGATGAGCGGGAGCTCGGTTTGTTCAATGAGATGATGACCCGATGGGAGAGCTAGAGGATAACCTGGAGAGGTTAACTCTAGATATACTTGATGCATCCATCGATGATCTCCCAATGCGATATCATAGGCACATAGTGGGAGTGCCATGCTGTTTTATCCATCTGCTATGTAGAGTAGTGAAGGTTGTTATATGCTACCATGTGCACCACTAGAGAGTTATACATGATGTATTACTAAAATCTGCTAT